>JABWIB010001334.1:7450-51470 GCA_016617825.1 Platyplectrum ornatum | reverse complement strand
TAGTGCACTATGTATATAGCTCTAGTATACTCTACATGCATTAATAGCATTTGGAAACCCCTTTTAAAAATACATATTTGTATATATCAATTGCATAAGCAATAATATAAGCTTCTAATTATCTATCAGAGGCCAAGAGTTTATATATATATATATATATATATATATATATATATCTTAAGCATCAGCCTCTGACCGATGGGGTCTGTCCTGGTCTCCTCCATGATTCTGCCCAGCTCCTTTTCCAGTCCTACCTGGTTATGCCCCAGTCCCATCCATCCAGACTTGAGGCCCCACTTCCATTCTGCAGGGTCCAAGTCTGTCAACTTCCAACTCTTATGATCAAGCTTTGCTTTACAATATAATGAACCCAGAGAAAATGTAGAAGCTTTTTCCAGGCTTCCAGAATCCCTGTCCTCAGATGCATTGTTGGTATATTACACCTTCACCACTGTTACCAATATTCTCTCTTATATGATACGGCTTGGCTTATGGGGCATTACAGCTGCAGTATAGACTGAGTGAATGCTGAGATTATAGTGTGGAAATGTAAAATGTAATAAGTGTCATATTTTAGCTTCATAGCTGCCAGAGCTGACATGGATAACCTTCATTTATTTTAGAGCAAGAACATCAATGCAGGTTACACTTATTTGCTCCTATCCATAAAGGCTAATATTTCCGCGAGACTCCTGGAATTTCGGAGAGACTCCAGAATTTAGGACAGTTTCTCTGGTAAATCTCTCATGTAAATCATTGCCTCATCCACAATCGTTCCAATGATGGACAGGGATTGACATATGCATTATTCTGTTCAAGGTCACGGCTTCAGGTATGAGTTTCATAAATCATGCCCTCTGCCCAACCCCCTTGGCTGCTGGCTTTTGGTTTCTCCTGGGAGAAAGAATCCAAAAGTGGCAACCCCATAATAGCCCTGTAGGGACATACTTTCACAGCACTACTACAGTCACAATCAATCCTCTAAGGTGCTCTGCGAGAATTATTAGCTGTAAAATAAGCGTAATGAAAGACACGCCTTATGCGTAAGTAGGACCCGCCTCCTTTTTCTAATATGCCCCTGAGTGTATTATTTGTTCATCATGAAATATTGGAGTTTAACACTTTTTGTAGTCTAATGTCTATATTTTGACCTGGCCAACCACCCGATGGACTGACACATGACTGCACGAGCTGCTGTTAAGAATATAAAGTGACTTTCCACATGAGTTAAGTTGTTGTATTCATGGTACTTAAAGTCTTACTGAGGAATCTGGATGCTGGTAAAGTTGAGATGAATATGATACACGTATTTGCTATCAAATTAAAGGATTTCATGTTAGTAAAAATAATAGTAATACCATTGTCATTTATTTTGGAACTGTCGTAGACCACAGTTCCTTCCCCGTTCATGGTAACTTACTGTGTGGTGGCCTCTTAATACAGGATTAATGTTTCTGCCAGGAGAAGCAACTGGAAAGCTCTGAAAACAAATCTGAGTGTAGGGCTTATATCTTATGAAAATATCTGGAGATACAGGCAATTGGCAACTGCTCAAAAAGCTTCATCATCTGCTTGCAGAACATGTAACAGAATGTGGTCCCTCAGACAAAGTCAGACAACTGCCAATTGTCATCCTGGTCATTCCCGTCACTAAGCTGCTACAGTAATAATAACACTGTGCCTTTTTCCTGTGATGTGTCTGTTCCTCCAATAAACTAAAGTTAAATAATAACCCTGTGCAAACATATTAACCTATATACTCGAGTATTAGCCGAGGCACCTAATTTCACAACAGAAAAGTAGTGCGGGTCTGGAGGGGATGGATCTTAATCAATAGTGGGGTAAAAGTTCTGGTATACCATACTGGTATATATTGGCCTGCTTCAAGCATTGCAATGAACAATAAATTTTTATATTATTCTACTAGTTTATATCAAAAACATGGGACAACTTTAGCAGGTGATAGAATTGAGTACATTTATGTGAAAGTGCCTTGGTGTAAGGTAAGTAAAGAACGTGTGTTTTTTTTATTTTTCTTATTTCTTTCTTGCTTTTGACATTGAAATGTCTTGTTAACAGTATTTTTGGACATTAAATTTCAACGATTCCACCTTTTCTATGTTAGCTATTGATAGTTTGCCAAGTTCAGGTCATATGACACAACAGATGGCTCGCTAGATTTTTCCCATTGCGTAAAGAAGCAGATTGGTTTGCAAGATACTTGTTATTCAACAGTGCATTGCTCACATGAAGCTAATGTATTTAGCTGAATACTCATCTATTAACCAAACCTGTTCTAGTAATCAGTTACGCATCTAAAGAATACAAATTTTACTGACTTGTGTCTCCTATCTCCTATATGTCAGTGGCAGTGCAGTTAATAAATAGTGTACGAGCAACAGACATAAATAGATAAGGACAGAGCCTGAGGGTTATTTTCATTACCACCCGTAGGGCCATTGAACCAGGGTCCAGGACATGTGTTTTGTGGGTTCCCCAGCTTTAGCTACAGAGCCGCAACCTGCCTTAATATGGGACATTCTGCCACTTTATGGAAGTACGCTAATGATGTATGATAACTGGTAATTTCTGGACAGAATCAGGGGTTAAAAAATAATAATGGCAGGCGTAAGTGGTTTATATTAGCTTCCCCTGCAGTTCTATATTTGGGTTTGCCATGGTTTACACTTGACTTGCACCTATTTTGCCCTTACACCCAATCTCTGGATCAGCCCCAATGTGTCAGAACAATGACAAACTGGTTCTAAAATTCTTTGGGGCTGATCCAGAGTTGCCCTTACATCTCTTTTTAAGTGTAGACATGAGCAAAACCATACAGCATTGTGAGGGGTGCATATGAATTTTTAGCCAATTTTCAGCCACTTTGTCCTATAATTGGATCACACTCTCTGTTAGGACCTGTACATGGTGGTAAGGAGATTATTAGGCAGTGTATGGTCGACAATTATCAAAATGCTGCATCTGATCCACAACTGAGCAAAAATTAGCAGTGCGCATACTCAGAACGGGAGCAAGAGTAATAAAGACTGTCCGTCTACACATCTGTCTGTTGTGCACTAGTGAAACAGTCCCACAATATTTAAATATATAAGAGATGGGTCTAATTTAAATAGTTGTAATAGCTGTGTAATCTGGGGGAGAAGGCCCCTAATGAGAAAATATATTCTACTTTATTCTACGTTATTTTCTATTAAATTAATCAATGTCACAAACCACAAAGTTACCCCCTCGTGGTAAAGGAATAGTAAAAGGAAGTGTCCTCTGAGGAACTTGGCAGGGAAAGCTGAAGCGATACAGGAACGCTCCCTCCTTCTACTTTGGCCATGTCACTAGATTTCAGCCATGATGGTAAGGATGTTTCAGTTTGGTCTAGGATCTGATTGACTTCCTGCTTGATGGCATCCCAAGACGAGATAGATTCCCTGCTGTTTAGTGATCTTTGGAACACATTGATCATACCCGCAGCCAGTGTTGACTCCTTCAGTGTGATCAGGACCCATCTCTCTTCATGCGTAGCAGATATCATGTATGGACCAGACACTCTCAAAGGAGAGTCCCAAACCGGTACCTCCAGCTGCACCCGCACTCTTCGGTCAACTGCCACATGATCGTCAGTTACCCTGTTTCTCCGGCGATTTTAAGAATAGCAGACATGCCCCACTTGGAGTTCTATTAACGGCTGGGCCTCTCTCTGTTGATTGCACTGATAAACCAACTTCTGTCAGTATCTCGCCGTACACCCTTTCTACGTGTGGTCTGGACTCTCAGGTGCCGCTTATTGGTTTCTCCTTAGCAACAATCTTCACCTCCTCCACTAACTTGGCTGATCCCCAGAGGCCAATAGGCATCTGATGAAAACTTTCTTTGAATTGTCTCTTTTGTCTTCTTTCGTTTTCCCTCACTCCTTTTTTCCTGTCTCTGTTGTGGCACATGGTTGGTGGTTTTTGTTGTTTTGTCAACAAGTAACAATTTGACAGAATTTTTTTTTTCGAAACTTGGTTACGGTTACTGACAGCTGTTTTGTGGAGGGCCACATCAGGCAGTTGTTTGTTTTTTTCGAGGTTGGACAGGTTCGTGTACTAGGCAGTGTACTGATGTGACAATTCATGTCTTGTCATTTTGTCCATTGTTTCTATACTTGTTTTTGCTTTCTGGCCCCCATCAAAATGTAAAAGTAATTAATACGACAATTTAGAAATCTCCCCCCAAATTACCCTGGTGGTACCTATTGTTGGTAAAGAAGGTCTGTAACATAAGCAATGCATCAGCCCTAGGACTGACTTTTATTATACAATTTAGAACTTTAGACAAAAAGAAAATCCAACAAAAAATAATAATTATAACTAAGGTTACCACCTTGTCCAGGAAATCAGCTCCGATCTTCATTACTGGAATGTCCGGAGTAATTCCAGACGGGTGGTAACCCTAATTATAACACAGTTGAAATATGGTACATATAATCACATATATCAATTTCTTAATTAAGAAACATATGTAAAAGTATAGTTAACAACAAGAGTATATTTATAAAACATTTTTATTAACAAACTAATTTATTCCTCTTTTTACGATGAATTTACCTGTGAGATTATTCAATGAAAGCTAAAGGTTTAATGCTAAAATACCTTGTTAACAGCATACTTTGAATAGAATTATCGCCCTGAAATTATAGGAAAACCTTCACGTATAAAGACAAATTACAAACAAATTAGACACTGGGCCAGGTCACTATGATTGTTAATTAGTGGTAATGGAAATACAATTAGCATAATGAGTTCCAATTAACTGCATATGGAGAAATATGAATATGCAGCTATAATAAATTTCCAAGCTACGAACAAACAATAAAGGCATTTGGAGTGAATAAGCACGCTACTTTTCAAAAGAAAAAAAAATATGTAAAAAAAACCCAAAAAACAACCAAAAGAAAAGTCTAAAACACTAGTTAATACTAGAAAGAAAGAAAAGCTCTGCCTCCAATAGTTGGAGACTTGGATAGAGCATTGTGGAGCGGATTTAACCCGTCTGATAACTGAGTCGTTGATTAGCTTGGCTTCTGTTTTAAGCTCCCAAGAAAATCTTACCATCTGTTTCTTCCAACCGCAACTGAGAAATAACAGAGAGAGGATAGACTTGATATATAAATCAAATGCTCTTATTGTCATTGGAATATCTGGGTTTTTCCTGTCTAAGATAAGATGGAATTTTTTTAATCTTATAAAATCCCATTCCAAATACTATTCCAAGCGACTTTCCAGAAGCACATATAAAAAGTCATAAATACATCATGCTTATGTGTACAGACTAACGTCATTTCAGAGTATATCAGAGTGTGCTTTTGCGTGTGTGCATGAAATAACTGTGAAACTAAAATGTAAATGAGAATATTGAACATGTATTGAATAAATCACATTATTTTTGTAAGTTATAATTATAAATATGTTCTCTTCTTTCAGAGATAAGTATATTTTATTGTTTCTTCGAAATGCATTAGATTTATATTTTGTTTGACAGCCTTAAATTATACGCCAAACAAAGATCATGAGTGTGTGCTGCCAGTTGACAATTACAGTGATTTGTTTTATGGCAGGATTGTAACATTGGCCACGTAAACACTTTTTCTTTCAGGGTATATTTCTGTCTAGGGGTGTCAATATTGCAATGCAAAAATATCAAAAAAGTGCATTTGCATCTTA
The DNA here is from genome assembly GCA_016617825.1 of Platyplectrum ornatum. Taxonomy (NCBI): domain Eukaryota; kingdom Metazoa; phylum Chordata; class Amphibia; order Anura; family Limnodynastidae; genus Platyplectrum; species Platyplectrum ornatum. Next base: position 45,753 of record JABWIB010001334.1, on the reverse strand, counting down.
CAGTTCTCCCGGTATCCCAGGAGACTGTTCAAGTCTCTCTGGGGGCAGGGCTTTGGGTGTGACTTATATAAATTACACCCTCTGTCTAACCTCCATACTGCCGATCATTGGTTTCTCTCAGGAGGGAGAAACCAAAAGCCGGCAACCATGCAAAAGAAGCATGTTTCTATGAGTGCTATTTTCAATGGGGATGTCTAGTGCAGGGAAAAAGCAAAACACATGCTCTCAGTTCCAACATTCTCAGGTACTATGGGTCCTACCCGCAGTTCCAAGTCACAAAGTTTCCTGGCAAACTTCAATATTTACTATAGACGTAAAAGGTAACTTGGTGGGGGGAACAGGAGTTTTTATTTATATTTCTATTAATGTTTATTTATAAGGCCCCACATAGTTTCCGCAGAGCCGTACATAGTGAAAGTGTATGTATACATTGTGAAACATATATAGAATGGGGTACAGTGTAATGGTATACAATACAATTCGTATACAGCATGGGGGTACAATGACATAGCACACAATAACAAACATAAAATACATACATAGCATGAGGGATAATAACTAAGGGGGTTGTGAAGTATATAGTATATTAACAATGGATAAAAACAGGAGGGAGGCAATGGGGACAGATGAGGTAGATAACAGGAAGATGGGGGTTCCTGTTCGTGAGAGCTTACATCCTAAGGAGTTTACTGTGAGTTTTTTTCCAATATTTTAGAAATAATTATAGCTTGTAAATAATGTGTTTCGTGTGTATGTATGGACTACAACATTTTTGAAAAATGTCATTTTTACACAAATAATAGTTATTTGTGTAAAAGTTATAAAAGTTGTGTCAAAACGACTAGCTATTACAACCAAAAAAGTGTTGCTTTGACAACAGCCCAGAGAGAAGTGCATAAATTTACTAAGCAGGGAGATTACAGGGAGATTGAAAAGTGCGGATGTTGCCCATAGCAACCAACCAGGTTCGAGCTTACATTCTCCAGTATGTAAAATGAAACTGAGAGCTTGAATCTCATTGGTTGCTATGGGCAACATCCCCACTTTTCAATCTCCCTGCAATCTCCCTGCTTAGTATATTGAGGCCTAAGACTGATATCTAAAAGTAATTCTTGCAATAAACTAGAATATTCGTCAGTAATAATTAAATAAAATAAATTGGTTCATGGAGATTTTGTTTACATATTCTGTTACTAAATAATTTTTTTCTTTTCTCTTGGAATAAGATATCTTACAAAAAGTAAACTAGTAATACTAGTAATAGCAAATTAAGTCCCATACTAAACTTTACTAAACTCAGTGTTGCAACTCTCCGTATCCAGGGAGAATATGCAAATCTCGTAGGATTTCATGTAAATCACTGCCCTACCTTAGTACCCTTGATTGGGTACTATGAATGGATGTGGCTTGATCAAGTCACACCCGCTCATTCATAGAAAATGTATGGGGGATGCCTCCAGAGGGCAGGAATTTTATGAAAATCCCACCCTCCGCTCCATCCCATGCTTGGTAACCCTGACTAAACTACAGTTATGGAATAATGGATATTTTGCCCATAGCAACCAAACATATTCTAGCTTTCCTACAAACTAGAACTAAAATTAGTTTGGTTGCTATGGGCAACATATCCACTATTCAACAGTTTGAAAATTCACTCGAGACTGAATCCAAGCTTGTTGTTTCACATCTCCACAGACGTTGTGAGATCTGAAGTCTGCAGACATTTGGATTTGATCCATATACTCAAAAAAGTTTTTTGGGGGGTGAAAGACTTTTTCTTGGCACTCCTGAGTGTTCAGTGTTTCAGGACTCCACTAGCAGCCTCTGTAGAAAATAACAGAGAGAGCTGGCACACAACTGAACAGAAATAGTGGATATGATGAAAGAAATCTCCAATTCTGCCAAAACACAGGAACTGTTGTCACTATTAGTAGTGCTTTTATTCAAGGTTTAAGTGCTGGAAGTGGACTGATATACAGCAGTATGTTAAACCATCATTACTGCTGCATTAAATGTACGATGAAACCTTTACTTGGATTACACGACTTTAATGCCACATATACACACTTCTAAATGTCTTTCAATAAAACTCCTGTTTAAAATATATTATTGATATTTTAAGTGAGGTTTTTAAAGTATATTTTACACTTTAGAACATCTAAACATTGTAAAGTCTTTCATTGTTTCAATTTTCAAATATCCATACAGACACTTCTAAACATCCATACAGCCTCTTCTAATGTCCATACAGCCTCTTCTAATGTCCATACAGACACTTCTAAACATCCATACAGACACTTCTCCACGTCCATACAGCCTCTTCTAATGTCCATACAGACACTTCTCAACATCCATACAGAGACTTCTCCACATCCATACAGCAACTTCTAATGTCCATACAGACACTTCTAATGTCCATACAGAGACTTCTCCACGTCCATACAGCATCTTCTTAATATCCATACAGCCTCTTTAAAAAATACGTACAGCCTCTTCTAAATGACCATACAGACACTTCTCACAATGTCCATACAACCGCTTTTTAATATTCATGCAGCATCTTCAAAATATCTCTACAGCATCTTCTAAACGTCCATGAAGACACTTCTAAACACATATTGGATACACAGTAATTTGTAAGAGAAATCTATCTATCGATCTATCTATTTCAGGGTTGCTGACTCTCCCAGAATGTCCAGGAGATTCATGGATTTGGGCAATTCATCCGGTATTCCATGATTTTGTTTTCATATTTTGTTACAAAATATTTACTCTAGTAATAGTCATGAATATGCATAGCAAATTAAGTTTAAGACCTATATTTACTAAACTCAGTGTGGAGACCCTCCCAGGATTTATGTGAGACTCCTAGATTTCTGGAAGAAATCTCAAGAGATTTAATGTAAATCACTGTCTCACTTTTGATTGGTACTAAGGTAGTGATTTAAATGTAAATCACTGTCTCCAACCACAATCGGTACAATAAATAGATGGGGTTTGATGACATCATTCCCGCCAATTCATAGCAAATGTATTGGTTTTATGTTCTGGGGGTGGGGCTTCAGCTGTGATTTGCATAAATCATACCCTCATCCCCACTTCCATACTGCAGATTATCACACTCTATCTATCTATCTATCTATCTATCTATCTATCTATCTATCTATCTATCTCATATCTACCTATCTATCTATCTATCTATCTATCTATCTATCTATCTCATATCTATCTATCACAATGTTATCTATCTATCTATCTATCTATCTATCTATCACAATGTTATCCACATTTATACTGTTCATATATATTCATATATATTTGATTACTGAATATTTCCGTGTAAATATAATTCTTAATCACATGTCACACATTCTTTAAATATTATACAGTATGTGACAAACAAAAGAAAAGCAACGGTCCCCAGTTCCTGAAGGGCTGAGACATGAAGCCCAGTTTATTATTGTTTATGTCTCAGCTTTAGCTGCACCAGCGTCTCCACGGTCTGCTGTAGCTGGCTATGATGGATAACCATTATGGCAGCTTATTGGAAATGTCTTGATTTACTACCTGTACTCCTGCTTTAGTATAATGGCTTAATATTTTTTCTAACACGTGATGCCTCAGCCAAGGTCATATCGCCGATGGCCTTTCCATAGCGAGATTTCTGATGACCAGAGAGCCTGCAAGTCAGCATGAAAAAAAGCTAACCTTTACATTTTAATTTTCTTTCTGCCTCTGATAACTGTGCCAGAATAGTAGATTAAATGTTGTGTTCTATTTGCTTTCTGTGCTTGCCAGACCAAAGCTTCTTTATGATCCTCAGTGGGAAAGTCTATTACTCACATCTACTTTAAATGACCAACATCAAATATATACAGCTCCCATTAAGGCACAAATCAATAAAAATGCCATTAAGATAGTAAAAGTTGCTGATATTAGTAAGGCCCCCAAACAAAATATTTGATTTTCTCTCAGGTTGTTAGTGAGATGGAATACAAACATAGAGGAGGATGGAAAGAAGTCCAATGCCTGTGGTCAATAATTTATCTCCTAGATTCATTCAGCTTCTCACCCAATATTTCCCCTCTGTCTATTGATTCCTCATCATTATTTGTCATAAGCTGTCCTAACTGATGGAGAAAATATGCCCTTTGTGTCTAGTGGGAGTCATACCTAGAGAAAGAGAAAAGATTTTCATTAAAACAAGAGCTGCATCACTTTTACCAACTTCGGCTGAAACTTTGGTCAGTTTCTTTTTATTGTTTTTAGAAATAGGTTAAATAGCTGTGTGAGTTGTGAGTGTTTATAACTCATATATGAATGCAGAAATGTATGCGTAAATGCACCAATATGCAGGTATACCACAACTGAATGACCATATAACCCAAACACTCAGACTTTCTGGGCCCTATTCAATGCCGCGCGAAAACGGGAAAAATCTGGTTGTGCTTTTTCTGTATATTACAGCACTTTAAATTTGTATGTTTTTTTATACACGGCTCTATGAATAGACGCGAGGTTTCTCCTTTGCGCTGTTTGCATAAGGAGAAAACAATGCGGGTGTACGGGATTGAATGGAACCCTCTGAGTATATTTGCTGGGTCAGCCCTGTTAGGATCCGTGCTGACCAATGCAGAAATACATTGTCGCAGAGTTTATTTCCATTTTACAATGTCCTTGGTCATCAGTGACAGTGCGAGCATTACAGAAATAGTTATGGATTTATAGTACATGAATTACGCAAGATACAATGGACCAGATCCATTGTTTATATACTATTATCTATTTATATTTAATTATTTATTAGGCGCTACAAAGTGTGTGCAGTGCTGTACAGTAGGGAATACAGACATTCAGTATGGTTGGGGAAGAGGAGCCTGACCCACAAGCATGTATTCTAATGGAGATTGGGGATTGATACATAGGGGCAAATAACCATACACATAGATTAGGGACAATTTTTAGGATGTGTGATCACGGGTAGAACATACTAAATTTGCACAGATATGGTCATGTACGAGATTCAAACCCATGACCCAAGCTCTGTCAGGCATGAGTGCTACACATGAATCAACCGTGCTACCCAACTGACTTACTCACGAGCAAGTGGACAAAACCATGTTGAATTGCAGGGGGGGTAAAATTAATGTCAGTGTGTGCATGCAGGGAGAATACTTTATTTTTGCATGTTGCACACAGATACTGACCAGCGTTACTGTTACACTGTTATTATACTTGTGCTGGAATCATCATCTCTCAATAGTGTTTGCAACAAATTTAACTCCTCTGCAATTTAACATGGTTTTGCCCACTTGTGAGTACGTCTGGATCTGGTTCAATGGTTTTACAATATTTTATGCACTATGCAGATCGGCAGAACCAGTGTAAGCATGGACGCACTGGTGCCCATCCAACCACACTCTCAGTGATAATGCAAACATAAGAAGCAGGTCATTTTCTAAAAATACCTGTATGGTAAATGTAATAAAAGTTATTACATTTTTCCAATTCAATAAAAGTTCAATTTCTGGATCATATTATGCAGGAATACAGTAAACTCCAAAACATACACTTGTTTATTTTATCCATACACTTAATATATGACAAAGCTTATAATTAGATAGTCAGTAATATTTCTAATTACTTTGTTTGGTTACCGCAAGACAGTGAGAAGTCCAATCAGAGATCTGTATTGTCAATAGGTCGGGTCTGACATTTACAAGGTGACATGAGCTTCTTATGTACAATGCCATGTTTTATAGAACTAGCTATGCAATGTTGACACCTTTAATGCAGTGATAACATCACAATCCAGCTGCCAGATAACATTATCGTCGGTCTCACCAGCAATTATGCAAACAAGCAAATGACATGATTGTAGGTGTTAACCTTATTGTAAATAACAGGATTCTGCGTGCAAATATGCACCTATAAGCACATTATACTATAAATCTCACTGGTTACTAAATCCTGATAGGGTGAGTTACCAGTTATAAAGCCTTATTCACAAACACTTATCTTTTGATGGAGTATGAAAGTAAGATGGGAGGCTATGGTTATTTTCATTTTATTCACTGTAAAGGATGTGAATATATATATATATGTGTGTGTGTGTGTGTGTGTGTGTGTGTGTGTGTGTGTGTCATCTCCCGGTATTTTCAAAAAATATCACTAGACTTTTAAATATATTCAACAAGTGTATTTAATCCATTGGACCCACCACACTTTTCCAGATGGGTCAGATAAATATGTCAGGAGACACATACAGTATAGCTAGCCTGTTGCTAGCTGTCTCAGTGCTGATTGGCTGGACCATCTGTCCAGATCCGCCACCAGGATCACCCAGGCCCAGGACTCACAAAGCGGCCGGGCCCCCCCACTTAATGGCCGGCGGCCGGCGCTCTGTACTGGAGTGCCAGCGGCCTGCCTGAACTCAGTGAGTTCAGGAAGGTTGCCAACAGCGGCTGGCACGTTTGTGTATCTCTCTCCTTTCATCAAGTATCTGGAACTGAATGCTGTATGCTGTATCTTTTGGCTCTCTTGCTCATTTGCAATTCTCTCTACGGCTTCTTCTGGTGGATAGGTTGAGGTTGTCTGGTGGTCTCCTGTTAAAGTCTCACTGGGTCCATGTCTTCTGTAGTCCTCTCTGGGCCTGTTGATGTGGGTCTCTTGGGTGCTGAAGTCTGGTTAATCCCTGGTTGCTGGATACAGAATGGGGTCCCTACTATAAGGAGAATGTCAACCCCGGGGGGGCGGTGGATAGACAAATGACACTCCAATGGGGTGGGCATATTTATTTATTTAATAAGTGGAAATAAGTACAATCAGTGATTGTTGTGGGGAGTGGGGAGTCCTTTTCCCCTATTAAAAGTTCAAGAGTTTCTGAAATCGGTTGAAGAGTTTAGGGTAATATAACTAAATATTTATATAAAGTCTCTCAGGTGTCTAGTAGTATCACCCAACGTGTTTCATCAAGTATATGTGACTTCCTCAGGTCAGATGCATCTTTATTTGTTAGTAGACATACTTGCAGTTTAGCTTACAGGTTACAAACACCTCATGCTGTTACTGATTTCCATTCTCTGGACTCCCTGGACTCCCTGCCACATGTCTATCCTGTGATGATACAATCTTAAAGATACAATGCCTTACATTACCACATAACTGTAGTATATACATAAGACACTGCAGATATCACCAACCATTCAAATGAGCACCAACACTTATTCAACTAGGTAGACCAAATTTTACTAAAGACATTCAGGGTGGCATATATTTATTTTTTACATTTGTTTTGTCACCTAACAAAGTTTGCATAAAGAATAACCAACTATTTCATTACAGGGCAATAATCCTTCACAACAGAATGTTCTTGCATATAAATCCAGAACCATAAGTTTCTTCTTACTGTTTAAAAAGTTCTTTCGACCTATCCCGGGTAACAATAAACATCAAAACAAAAACGACATAACAAACATTAATATTCTAATAAGCAGACATGAAAAGCCAGTTTATTACACGTTTGATTCATTGAAGCTTCTGACACCCTGGTGGGTTTCCTTGGATTACTCCATTTTACCTGTGTTATCTTTTACACTGTTTTTCAATGTTTAACCTTTGGGACTGGAGAGCAGATCATTAAGAGTTAATTATTAATACAGCAATTCAGTAGCTGTTTCCAGATTTCTTTTCAGTACCTGAAAGCCAGAAGTTTTATGATTTTTTAATTATATTGTAAATATTACATGCTCATAAATGGATTGATTTATTGCAGGCAAATGTGTAAGTTTGCACTTTATATGGCCTTCAATTTGCAGGTTACATAGTTACTGGTTCTCATAGTAATTTTATTCTAATCTCTTCTTCCTCTATTAAATACTTAGGCAGCAGTATTGTAGCTGTAGCAACTACATTTAGGAAATAAAATACTTTGTGCTGCATGTGTTACAATACAGTATTAAAATGTATCTTTTAGATGAAAAAAACTATTTATATATTATTTCCTTTTTCTACATTACAGGAAAAAGTAATATATGAAAAGTCTAGATCACACGACTGAAGTGAAGCAATATCTCCTGAAAACAAAGTTTTCCATATTAACAGACCATCGGGCCGGTGATTAACACACCGCTTTGAGAGTAATAGTATATAATATTTTATTCCCTCCAACCCTGAAATCTACCCATTGATCGACCTTTTTCCTCCCTCTAAAGGGGGAGATATGGCGGACATATGGGGAGATCATTAGTATACACTACAAAAAAAAAAACATCGGAAGGAAGCTTAATGCTGGATTATCGAATTCCCAGCATTGTTCGCAATCCCGCCACCTTCGTGGGACCTCGCGTAAATCCTGTGGTACATATAGTCAGGCTTGTAGTGAGGAGATGTCACTATATATACCGGCCGCAGAATTAACTTTATTAAATGAAACTCATAATTCTAACCTAGACCTTATATGCCCTGTACTACAACATGTAGAGCTTGCAGAAGATATGAAACTAATTGCAATTTGCTCTGCTAAATAATTTAGACTGTACAATGTTATATATTGGTAGGCATGTGGACGTTCCATAAAAGCAGATCAATCAGTTAGCTCGTAAGTATCATGTTTAATTATGTAATAATCAGAATCAATATTATCGAACAATATTCTTTATGTTATGAAGCCACAAACCAAGGTGGGATTCTGTTTTCACGGATGCCCTTGTTGGTGACATATTTGTCTGCAGACTGTCAGCAGGTCGCAGCCCCTGGTGACTGCCTTGTAATACTTATTAGGGTAGGAGAACAGAACTCCACTGGATAAAAGGACAGCACAACAGACAGGACAATATGACTGGACAATGAAGAACAGAACCAGTACAATTAAACAGAAGAGAAAGAACAATGATGTCAAACATCGGAGAGACGATCCAGGAAGAAGTAAGAACTATACAAAACAAGACATGACAGGACATGAATAGAAGGAAGAGGTCCAGTTAATGAAGACAAATAGCTTCCTGAATAAGCAAGACTATGTACTGTTAAGGTTCAGGTACAGGTGCAATGGTTAAGCTCCGAAGGTTCATGGGAAAAGTAGACAAGTACAGGGTACTGGTTCAAATTCATATGAATGGTTTAAAGGTGGAAATGGGAAATAGGATTTAGGGTACACATATAATAATTCACATGGATGGGAACACTGATTCTGAGATACAGAGACTTAGGCAACAGGTACAATATGGCACAAGAAGCACAGGAACATGAAAGGCAGAGATACAAGCTTGTTTACAAATTTTGTTACCTTGGCCTATATTTATTAAACTGCAGTAATGGAAAAATGGATACATTGCCCATCAGATTCTAGCTGTCAGTTTCATTTTACGTACTGATATGAAGTTTAGGTATTATACCAACCACCACTGACAAAATCAAAGTTAAATTAAATTTAACCTATATATATTATATATATTATATTTTTAACCTTTTTAATATTTTGAACCTTTATTACCGTATATATTTGTATATAGTTATAATATATATATATATATATATATATATATATATATATTTTTTATATATATATATATATATATATATATATACAGGTGTAGTGATAATATATATATATCATTTTATAAAATATTATATTTGATAATTTATTCATTAATAACAGTGTTCACGTTCTGTAACAATTTAAAAAAATTACCATCTGAATATATGGAAAGTGTTCTGTTTGTATGATTTAGCCATGCACTACCGCAACTTGCAGAACTGTCCTCCTCAAAACCAATTATCTGCTAGTTAAAGTGAACAAGATATAGCTTCAAGCACATGAAAGTTTTGTGTGTCACTAAATCAAATGTCCTCACTGATCACCCATAGTAATGTGATTTCACTGTCTAATCCCATCTTTGGCACATAAGCAAGTATGAAATTATTACAAATAACACATTTGGCAGCCTAAAGGTTATACTATTAAAATAAAACCTTAATGGAATAAAATTGAATAGCTGTAAAATATCCAAGATTTGTGATGGGAAATTTTCACAGTTGATGGATTGAATCCCGAAATATAGTAATTAGAGTAAAATTTGTAGCTTTTCTGATAAAACATATATCATTTCTTGAAAACTCTGTCAAGGTGAAGCCGTATCATTTAATTGGCATCATAATATCCACTTACTGTTTAGTAAAAGTGGTTTCAGAATCACGTTTTTCTTTACAGAAAAGAACATTTGCAGAAAACTATGAATCTTTATGATAAATATGTTTAAGCGACAATATATTATTAGGGAAAATTTTAATAAAATATATGGAGATCATTTATTACAATTGATGAAAACCTTGATTGCACTATTAGATGTTATAGGAAAAGGAACCAACAATAACTACACTTATTATATAAAGTATAATACCATAGAATTACTTGTGATGATAGTATATAATCATCTAACTATGAATAAGACAATGACATTGAACAAAATACAGTAATCTATTAAGTAACACACTTGTTGAGTGTTATAATACATAGTAAAGGCATAAGAAATAGTGATGTGTTCTTTCTGTAGTGCGGGTGTGTGTTCTCTTATGTTTGTTTTTTTTCTTTTGAATTTGTTTTCTTATCTAAGTTTCCATTTTACTGAATAACTAAATGGTTAGAGAGGACCAGATCCAAACTTTGTGGCCGATATAATCCCTCGCGAATACGGGAAAAAGCCGATCTCGTGGCTCAATGAGCAGCGAGCTAAAAAATGTGAGTATAGACGCGAAGAAGAATTGAATCGGCCCCTTTATGTATTATTGACTTATTAACTAATTTTGCACACAGATACTGACCAGCGTTACTGTTACACTGCAATTAGATTTGTGCTGGAACCATCATCTCTTTTGTTCCTGTGTAAATATTATATGAATAAAAAAGTGACCTACCAGGTAGGTACAATATTGGAACCAGTGGCTCACCACATTTAACAATCCAAACTCGCATTTGAATTTTTTTTGAGGAGCGGACATGGGTTTGTCCTAACCATAGACAGCAGATATTAGGAGAGCAGTAATGGCATTCAGGAAAGCAGTAGCTATCTTTTTACAGATAAACAAGATGTGGAAGTAGAGCCAGTATGTCCAAGTTTCCCATGGTCATATACTCTCATCAGGGAGACTGCCCTACCTTTTTACAGTCCATGGATGTTCTCTCGCCAATTGTCCTGTCTCTGAATGTCTTCTCTCCATTTGTCCTGACTCTAAATATTCTGTCTTTAACTATCCATTCTCCACTGCTGTGTCTCTAACTGTCTTTTCTGAATTGCAATATCTCTGACTGTTCTATGTCTAACCATTTGTTTGTTGAATCGTCCTGACTGTCTCCAGGAGATTTTCTCCAATTATCATCTCTAAGTGTCCTCTCCCCAGCGGTCCTTTTACCAGATGTCTGACTGTTCTGTCTAAACCATCCTGTCTTTCTCCATTCAGTATTCGAAACTGTCGGACATTTCTCTTCCTGGCTCTGATAATTGTAACAACCTGATAAGATATCTTTTTCCCAGCACCTAGAATACTGAGAAAACTAGGTAACACAGCTTCTACATTATAGATATGAAGCACTGGGGAAGGGTATGATAACATGGGGATGCATTTGCCACTGCGAATGTCCCATTTTTTACATACATACAGCCAACAGCGAAATGTCGACTATATCTATTTGCGCTGAAAGGCATACTATGACCATCTGTAATGCCACAGCTCCTTCAGGTGCACAGGGGAAGGTTAGGGTTAGGCAGCGTAGAGGGGGAAGATTAGAGTTAGACTGCGAGGAGAGGAAAGTTATGGATGACTAATGTTAGGCAGCAAGGTATGGAGGTTTGGGGTTAGGCAGTGAGGAATGGAGTATTATGGTTAGGCTGAGGGGAATGGAGGGTTAGGCAGCGGATGGGAAAGGGTAGGATAAATATTTTTCTTATTTGTCGCTGTTCACAGTGATGGACCACATCCAACATCAAGCCACTCCAGCATGTTACGCCATGTCAGTTAAGAGCGAAGGCCTTTTTCTCAGACCCCCTCCCCAGTATAAATACAAAATATTACAAAACAATCTATCTATGTAGTATCTATGTAATATTTCTGTCTATATCTATGTAGTATGAGCTTAAAATTACAACTGGGTAAAACCATATTGAATTGCAGGGGGGGGTAAAATGAATGTCAGTGTGTGCATGCAGGGAGAATACTTTTATTTATTTAAACATTCCAGTATTCTGTTTGATATTGTGTAGTGATTCTTCTGATAACCTTAGCAAATAACTAAAATTAAAATAATGCATACGCCACAGCTCTTTCTTTACCACTATCTGATGGTTATAAATATGCATATTGCTTCTGTAACCAATAATGGACCATAAATGTTTGTATTGTACATACACATTTTGACTTTTCTATATTTATTGTTGAATGAAATGCATTTTAATAATATCACGCTGACATAGTGCGATAGTAACGGCGATCCTGTCATGTGCATGCATTCAGTGAATCCAGCTAAGAATATAGAGGACTTTGCCATCACTGTCTGTCTTTTTCACATGCTGCTGTAACACACTACAGATCTGACAGGTATATTTGTCTCAATGACACAGACATACACACAGCATCCTATTAGATCGACAAACTGACAAGTAGAGTCACACATTAAATAAGCAGACACATAAATAATTATATCAACCCCAAACCACAAGCGCGCCACCATTCTGACACATAATAATGCTTTCACTATTATGATATGCTAAACAGAGGATTCCTCGTTCTGGGGACACGAATACTCCATTTTGAGTCGTGTCTGGTCCTTTATGCCAGCCTAACAAACATAGCTTTCATAAATACGCGTTAAATTATTCATAAACATTATTTTGTAAATGATGCTAGGCCACACCTCTCCTGGGGCATATTTCTGAATGTACGTCAGCCTAAAATCAATATGTCTGCCAAGCTCCTAACCTCTGAGGCAGAATTCCCATATCTACTCCCAAATGCTACAAACGACTCCGATTCCACTCCAGGAGTCATCCATCATACTGTCACTTTAATTCAGATGCTGCTACTTGTTTTAATAACATACATCTTACACGGCGAATATTGCCAATCCATGAATGCGCAGGCACATTTTACAGCCGCATCAGATGTTATTAACCCTTTAGCTGTTCGCATAACCACAGCCTCACAGGTTTTATGTCTCCTGTCCTTTTCAATAATTTCCCAAACAGGATCTCATTTCAGTCATTCCTAAGCCTGTGCCATTAAAAAACAGACAAACAAACAAAAACCATTACTGTATATGTGTGCATAACATTGCAGCAACATTTTATCCTGAAAAATATGGCATACAATAAAATTATTATGGCTAGAATTATTTAGCAGACGATAGACAAATAAAATATCTTTCACTAAGGGACACATTATCGAAAATAAGCTTTGTGGCCAAAACAGAATCAGAATGCATCACAGTTTTTCTTTTTTTGCCAAAGACAAGAATAGATTACATATAGGATATATTACTACTACTATTATTATTATTACTATTATTATTATTATTATTATTATTATTATTATTATTAATAATAATACTTTTTATTATTAATAATATTTTGTATTATTATTACACAGAAAATTAATTAAACTTGGTAATTAAAAGAATAAAGTTAGGAAAATGAATAGGAATGTAATGTTATTAGGATCTTCTTCTATATGGCTAGTCTGAGCTTTTCTAAGTCCAGTGAGAGACAAGGGAAGGGGGGGGGGGGCGGAATGCAGAAGTTATTTGGAAGGCCAGGGGTGTCTTTATGGGTGCATTGCCTCTCAATTTAAACTACATAATATGAGACCCAACATTGGGGCTCCATGTTTAGCAATAGGACCACTTTAGGATGTTTCTGCATTTTATTGTACAGATAGGATGTTATTATTTAATTAGAAACGCGTAAATCCCCATGTTTTTCATACCCGGGGGCGCACAAGGATCAACCTGTTCAGATGCCAGTTTTGACCCTGGAATTTCCCAGTATTTATGTGAAATTCCCAGGTTAACAATGTTTAGACTGAACCTGGGTACAACCCAGGTAGATCATAGCCAATCAATGGCATATGAGCTGTGATTGGCTTTTTGCAGTGAATGGCTGTGTTTACACAGTGAATCAAAGATTCATTACACTACCTGGGTTTGAAAAACCTGAGTAGCACTATTCAAACTGACAGAGACCCGGGAATGACCCATGAAAAACCTTGCTTTTTGCATGATCTGGTGATACTGCCTTGGAGATCACAGGTCACTACCCTGAGCAGTGGGAAGGAGGGGGTAAGGAGGGTCTGTCAGGGGGAACTATTCATTTTACTAACAGTAGAGTGTCTCTGCAGGTACACTGCAGTGTGTCCTCAGATCAGTACCTACCTTACTGAAAGCAGTGATTCCTGCTACGTAATTTTTCTTTACTTTCTACATTGCATGTGATTTGTTTTTTGTTGGCTTTTTTTTATTATTATTTTGTGTCATTTTTCTTTACTGAACAACAATTCTTTTTATTTTTGCAGTTATGTTAAGATGGTGAAATCTTGGTGGTTCATTTCTATCATCCACATGATGTCAGCAGGTCAAACTGTGTCAATGATGTAATGTAACCAAATATTCAGTGTATGTAATCAAATATAATTGATGTCTCTGATTTGAAATGCACAGCAGATAAGTTATTACTACAAGATGCATCTGTTACCTGTAATCAGGCACTGCTGTGATAAGACCTGGGGCATTACAAATATATATATAATCCCCTACAGGCTATACATTTGCATCCTACCATGTAGCACACCATATAGTACAAGAATCATAAAACAGAACTTGTGACCCAGTGGTAGAAGTAGACATTTTGAAGTATGTTCATTTAGAAGTGGTGTCAATGAAGATTTATTTATTGTTTTTTAAATAAATCAATGTGACAGGTATGACATATACACCCCCATTTAGAGCCATGTTGAGACCACAATAAACCATATCATAATCACTACTGTACAGTCATGGCTATAAAATTTCACTTCATCTCACTTCATCCAAGTGACTGCTATACATTACAGACTGCATCCTAGTAACCACCATATATTAAATACAGACTGCAATCTGGTGACCACCATACAATACCTACTGCACCCTATTTACCACTATACAATACCTACTGCACCCTATTTACCACCATACATTACCTACTGCACCCTAGTGACCACCATAAAATACCTACTGCATCCTAGTGACCACCATACAATACTTACTGCACCCTAGTGACCACAATACAATACTTACTGCACCCTATTGACCACCATACATTACCTACTGCACCCTAGTGACCGCCATACAATACCTACTGCACCCTATTGACCACCATACATTACCTACTGCACCCTATTGACCCCCATACAATACCTACTGCACCCTAGTGACCACCATACAATACCTACTGCACCCTATTAACCACCATACAATACCTACTGTACCTTAGTGACCAAAACTGCATTTTTGTTACCACAATGCAACAAAGGCATTCTTGTGAGTGTCATAAAATACAAAAAGAATTAGTGTGATATACAGACAAAAATAAAATGAGCCTTATAAATGCAAATATAATTCATATGATCATAACACAATGAAACGCATCCAGACAGTATAAAAACATCGCTAGGTGGGGAAAACAAATTTTATGTAAATTATGTATCCATAAGGATAAAACATGCCGGTAGGTTAATTGGAAGCTGACTAAATTGTGTATGTGTTCCAATCCCACTATGTTCTAATCCCCAATCTCCTTATAATGTAAGCTTTCGGGCAGGGCCCCTCTTCCCCACCCATGGTAGCTCCACAGACACTTTCTAGCTCTTAATAAATAAGTGTTCATAATAACACTAACATAATAATAATAATAATAATAATAATAATAATAATAATAATAATGACAGGGTATATTTGGGTGTACTCTAGGGCCTTAGGCCCCACAAGATTTACTTTGCTATATTTAGAAGTGCTAATTGAGTGTAAGTTATAGAAACCAGATGCTATATTTCAGTGTCTACCTTGCACTCTGTAGAAGAAAGCAGCATTTTACATTAGAAGCAAATGATTCAAATATGCACAAATAAATAATTTCCTTTGTCTATTGTTTGTTCTTGTATTGTGTTGTCTTTTTACATGGTAAATATATCTATACAATAAAAATAGTTAATTACATGGGAACATAGACCAGCGTCTACATATTTATGTGACCAAGTAAAAAAATCTTGAATATTAAATATAGATTAAATATTTCCAGCTCTGTAATTTATTGTGTAGAAGCTTGGCACCACAGCTTAATCTGTAAAAGTGTTATCTGCTTATTCTGGTTTTCTGATTTAATAAGATATTTATTGTTTTAGTAAGCATTTTTAAAATATAATCTGTACACAAACAGTCATTCTGAGTAATAGGCTTTCACATAGCAAATGTCAGATCTTTAAATTACATTAGACCTCAGAAGAAAAGAAAGAATGCTTCCTCCCAGTTTAAACATCAGACTTCCATTTATTATGTACGTGTTTATAAATCTCTTTGGAATACACTTTTCATCTGGGAATCCTAGAACAGCAATGCTGTTTGTCAGTATGACTTATATAGTTGTATTCATCGGTCATAGTCCTGCATCATCACATTGCTGTAATCCAAGGTTATTTTAAAGTTTCACTGCTGCATATTTATTTATTCAGAAGTGAGAAGTTTGTGTTCATGTTGAAGAACCAAAAAAAAAAAAAAAAGTAGATCTCACTAAAAAGGGAAACTGGAGGACTGATTGTCACTGTATTCTGTGACTCTATGAGCATACACGCATCAATATGACAGTTTCCACTGCAAATGATTTAAATCATTAAATGAGTGAAAATGTAATCAAACGGGAGCTGTCACAGAGATCGAAAAACAAATGACATTTTTTCAATAGACTTTCTCTGCAATTAATAAAAAAATTTTTAATATTAATATAATAATAACATAATAATAATAATAATAATAATAAAAATAAATCTTCCTATATAAGTATTTGCTGTTATAAACATGAATTTTAGAATAACCTAGAAGAGATGTGATTTTGTGAATCAGTCTGCAGTGTGCAGTGGGTACATGTATACTAATTTAATTGATGAACAATAAATCTCAATTTACTTTTGATATTTTCTATGTTTCCACACCACCCCTTTTATAGTCCATACCGCCACTTCTAATAGTCCATACCGCCACTTCTAATAGTCCATACTGCCAGTTCTAATAGTCCATACCGTTACTTCTCATAATCCATACCACCACTTATAATAGTCTATACCGCCACTTCTCATAGTCCATATCACCACTTCTAATAGTCTATACCACCACTTCTAATAGTCCATACCGCCACTTCTAATAGTCCATACCACCACTTCTAATAGTCCATACCACCACTTCTAATAGTCCATACCGCCACTTCTAATAGTCCATACTGTCAGTTCTAATAGTCCATACCGTTACTTCTCATAATCCATACCACCACTTCTAATAGTCCATACCACCACTTATAATAGTCTATACCGCCACTTCTCATAGTCCATATCACCACTTCTAATAGTCTATACCGCCACTTCTCATAATTCATACCACCACTTATAACAGTCTATACGGCCACTTCTCATAGTCCAGTGGTTCCCAAACTGTGTGCCGTGGCTCCCTGGGGTGCCGCAACGCTATCATTGGGGTGCCGCGGAATGTTTTTTCTGACATGGTGCCATGTTGCTAGTGTTANTTAGAAGTGCAATTTTATGTCTTGTTTAGGGGCAACACAAGGTTTGATATCAACCTGAAGTATTTCTGTCTTTACCTAAATAGTTACTACACTATTCTGACTCAAAAACGTAAAAAATTTGAAATTATTCTGTCTTAGGGGCGCCTAGAAACATTATGGAAGACCCTAGGGGTGCCTCGACTGAGAAAGTTTGGGAACCTCTGTCATAGTCCATACGGCAACTTCTAATAGTCTATACCGCCACTTCTCATAGTCCATACCACCACTTATAATAGTCTATACCACCACTTCTCATAGTCCATACAACTACTTATAATAGTCCATACCACCACTTCTAATAGTCCATACTGCCACTTATAATAGTCCATACCACTACTTATAATAGTCCATACCACCACTTCTAATAGTCCATACTGCCACTTATAATAGTCCATACCACCACTTCTCATAGTCCATACCACCAGTTCTAATACCGTCCACAATTTGCCAAATTTGTAGCCGAGAATCATTGGCATGTGTGGCAAATGAGAATACTAACATCTCTAAATGCTGCCTAACCTTTGGGAATCAAGCACAATAATTCTGCCTATCTCCAAGATCAGTCTGATTACATCTATTTCGATGAAGTATTTTCCTACTTGCATAGTAAAAGAATGTTAATGGGGAATAGAAAAAAAAATGGGAGCATTTTTTTCTGCTTGAAATGTCATCACTTCTCCTTCATGTGAACCAGATGTGTGTCGAACTCCGAGCAGTAATGTATGCATTCAGCATATTGTATAATGAGACCCCATGAAATATTAAAAACAAACATTTAAAATGCACCATGCTTGAAAATAATTGCATTTATCTTGCTTCTCTTGAGTAGACTCATTAAATGTATTTGCATATCTTAAGCGTGGTACACGTGATGCTATTTCAGTTAATGTTGTGCCATATTCATATGTAGTCTGTGCCAGTGCCACAGTAGGCTAAAAAAAAGTCTGACTTCTTACTTTCAACACAACAGTGGGATGTCATGTATAGTGACAGGCTTGTAAGATGAAAAAGGAAGAGAATGTGATGATATCTCTTTTGATAATGTTGATCTTTTCTAAAAGTCGAATTTAATTTTGTTTTGTTGCCGGTTAGTCAAAGGTGGCACTGTATGTGGCCAACTTGTCTATTCAGTGGGACGTATTCTAATCGGAGGTTGAAATGGAAATTTAGAAGTGGCGCTATGGGCCTGTACAAGTGGTGCTATGATCCTGTAGAAGTGGCGCTATGGGCCTGTACAAGTGGTGCTATGGGCCTGTAGAAGTGGTGCTATGGGCCTGTAGAAGTGGTGCTATGAGCCTGTAGAAGTGCCGCTATGGGCCTTTAGAAGTGGCGCTATGGGCCTGTACAAATGGTGATACGGATCTGTGCAAGTGGCTGTATGGAAACAGAGAAAATATTAGAAGTGAATGTTGATTTTTAGTTTTTCAATAAAATCAGGGGGAAAAGTGATGGTATGACATATACACACCCACTACGAGCTCTGATTCTAGTAGTAAGCCTTCATACAATTTTGGCCTTCACGCTGTCCACATTTTAAGTGAGGATAGTGCAGAAATTTTAAGTTATAGGTCGGCTGGTGTTACTCCTTCCTCTTGTGCCCATAGAAGGCTGTTTTACGTACTTGATGCCATATTAATCGAAATGAGAAGCAAGATTAGGACATGTTATTGATATTCACTCTATAGTGTATATTCAATTTTATCTTGTGCTAGATAGACAGACAGTAATACTAATACTAATTTAAAATATATAAGAAAGAGAAACTTTCAAATGCATTATTATTATTATTATTATTATTATTAATAATAATGATAATAATAATAATAATAATAATAATAATAACAATCATTATAATAGTAAAAATAACAATAATAATATTGTTGTTGTTTTTGTCACTGTTCTTTTATTGGTAAATGTTGTCTTTCGCTACATTTATTTATTCTCTGTGAAAAACAGATTAAAATGGAGCTATGCACATATGGTTGTCAAGAAGTGAAAATGATTTTTATCAGCTCTTAGTCAATGTGATTTAATCGGTGCTATCATGTCATACACTCCACTGCACAAAGCACGCATAATACAGCTATTACGCCGCCCGTGCAACAGATATTATACGTTGGCTTTTGTTTTGTGTGGTAGTGAGAAAATAAGGTAGACATAGAAAAGTATTAAGGACCCGTCATGAGAGCTGATGGTGTGAGGATGCAGGGCCAGATACCGGATCAAGAACGACAGGGTATTTACGATGTCGACTAAATAAGCACCCAGTCTTTCTGTACTGGACATGCATCGGAGTATAGAACAATCAATGCTGCATTTCTTACAGTAACTGAGCCTTGATGGGGGATTGTGGTATCTTCCTATGTATCTATGGCAGGGTTACAGACACACAAATTTCGGCCAGTTCTCCCTGTACTCTGGGAGTTGTCAAATCTCCCAGAACCTGGGCTGAGGCAGTGATTTTATCATTAGTATGATAGATAAGTCTTGATACCTCCAAGCCCTGTCCATCCATAGCCAAAGAGTTATTTGCCATCCAGAGGGCAGGGCTTTGGGTGTAATTTACATAAATCATCATGCACTCTGTCCAACCCCCGAGCTACCAAAAGTCAGCAACCCTGATCCATGGTGGAATGGGAAATCAATACATATTGTACAGTAAGTACTTGGCTAAGCCCTTACATTGAATTCTGCATTATGCATCCCTCCTGTTATGTGGGCTGGTTCTGGAGAACGCGGAAGCTCTGTTCATGCAAGCAGCTTATATACTACCCTGGCATGCATATACTTTAGTATTGCAAGCATATGGTATATGTCCATTTAGTGTGAATCAACAAAATGGTGCATGCATTTGTTTTTGGCTTGCACAAAAAATTAAATAATAATAATAATAAAATAATAAATAATAAACAAATATATATAAGTAAATTTAATGTATTGTTGCTTTATTTAATTGCAAGCAGAAAAGTTGGTTTTAAAAAAAGAACAGAAGAGAAACATTCATTCCAAACTATTGTAAATGCAAACACGTGTTTTCACATATTCCCTAAACATTGCCGTATGTGACATAGTTTTCTCTTGGAGGTAATGTACTTGATACTCGGAACTCTTTTTCTGATACATAATTAGGTTTATCACTAAGGATATGCAATACTTGAAGTAGAGTTAAGACAATACAGATAAGAAACTCTGGATATACTGGTAAATGTACAATTTCACATGATTAAAGCTTTCCCTATCTATATACATACTTTTCATTTTTAAGAAAAAACATCTTCAGCAAAACTTTTATTTTTGTCATTCTCTCTGAAAATACCTTCCATATGTATAATTCATACAAATGCAAAATGGAGTGCCAACAGTGTGTTGTAATGTAGGGTTGCATTCCAAATGGGTAGCATAGGTGCAGCTACATAAACAGAACTCAAAAACTGATCAAAATGTTGTAAAACAGAGACATCGATGTTCCCCGGCTCCTGGCGCATGCGCAGTATATCAATACTGGGACTTAGAAAAGCAATATTATACTGGGCATGCCCCAGGACCTCGAGGCACATCAATGTCAGCGATAATCCTGCAGATCATCGAGGGACCTCGCGGTAGAGGTAAGTATTCTTAAATGCTGGGGACGATGCCCCCCAGCGATAATGATAGTAAATGGAGCCCTGTATTTCCTAAGCGGGGAGATTGCAGGGAGATTGCAAAGTGGGATGTTGCCCATAACAACCAATCAGATTTGAGCTCACATTTTCCAGTGTGTAAAATGAAACTAATAGCTTGAATCTGTTGCTATGGGCAACATCCCCATTTTTTAATCTCCCTGCAATCTCCCTGCTTAGTAAATTTAGGCCAAGGCCTCGTTTGGGTTGGAGTACAGAGTAACAAAACTCTTGTCTAGTTATATGGCAATGAGGGTAGTAATTTGCATTCTGTTCTAATAGTGGTGCCACGTTTCCATTGAGGTATAGTTTAACCATTTGCAGATTTGCTTTTACTTTAAATACATTTTACAAATGCATAATAATAAATTAGTTTGCAGGTAGCTGTCAACAAGTGCTGTTCTGTAAGAGTTTTATTGAGCACTTATCAGTTCTTCAGCTAATAGTGATATTGTTTAGCTGATAGTTTTACTACTGCTAGGTGCTAAAGTAAATAAGATAGGTGGTCTTATGCTAAACGTTTTACAACCTTCCCAGAAATAACAGCTTACTGCAGGAAACTAGATAAAGGGATGAAAGATAAATAGCTACAAGATATAAAACTCGACTAATTACACTAATAAAAGAATCATAGTATAATGGACAAGATTTTTGTGGAACAAACGTGTTAAATAATAAATATAACATTTTTACTATTTTTAGATGGGTTGAGTTGTTGCAGAATCGTTCACACTGTGATTGCGGTGTAACAGAGTTTGTTCCTTTACAAGTAGGATTCATTTTAGTTGGATTGAAGCCAATAAATGGGGAAATGGCCCCATTATCAGCACCATACACTAGAATGATAATCGTTATAGTAGGGCTCAATTTCATAAGAAAAATATCCAGAGAGGCCGGACGAAACGCATCAGCAGTTGTGCTACCCGTCCCTTTATTTCTACAAGCCTTGTACTCTACAAAGTAGAGAACTTTCTTTCCCAGTCTTTGGGCTATTTTAACTAAGCGGTGAGATTGCAGTGGGGATGTTGCCCATAGCAACCAATCAAATTCAAGCTCGCAGTTTCATTTTATACACTGAAGAATGTGATTTCAAATCTGATTAGTTGCTATGGGCAACATCCCCAATTTTCAATCTCACTGCAATCTCACCGCTTAGTAAATTTAGGCCTTTGTCTGTATGGTAATTGTATCTGCCGGAAACATACCTAACATTGCTGAATACTAAAGTTTGGATAGAAGGGCACCAAGTGAAGTTGGAAAACGATTTTCTCTGCACACTATATATGCACTCCATTTAGTAAAAGGGGGCCTTTAAAAGTGGCCCATAATCATATGATGTTTGAATATTCCTATATTTACAGTGCCTTTTTGTGACTTTGTAAAACACATTATTATGGCTTGGTGGTTAGTTTTTCAAATTTATTAATTACATTTATTATTATTATTAAAATATAGAATTTAATCTCACTCCTGGGAGAAACCAAAGATCAGCATCCTGGGGATTGAGGAGAGGGTATAATTTATGTAAATTCCCCCAAAGCCCCGTCCCCTAGATGGTGTCATCAAGCATCGCCCATCATAATAATGATTTACATGAAATCTCTGCCTCAGCACAGGTCCCAGGAGATTTGCCCAAAATTTGGGAGTCTCCCGCACATTCTGGGAGTTGGCAACCCTGGTTCACTATCATATATACCAGGGGTCAAAATGGAAATTTTAAAACATAGAAATGCACCCCCTTTTAAACCTTGGTATATACCATACATTATACAAACATGGGAACTT
The DNA here is from genome assembly GCA_016617825.1 of Platyplectrum ornatum. NCBI lineage: Eukaryota > Metazoa > Chordata > Amphibia > Anura > Limnodynastidae > Platyplectrum > Platyplectrum ornatum. The sequence goes on along the minus strand of JABWIB010001334.1, from coordinate 22,460 downwards.
TCCATCAAAATGTCTTCCTCTGCCCATGTATATATAATATTGTAATTTGATTTAAATCACATTTATTACCACAATGTGCACATTCATATTACAAATGTGTGTATGCCTATAATATGCAGGTGCACATAACATTATCCCAGCAGCTGGTAAAAAGGTGGTAGCAAATAATTATTATTTCTTTACCAAGTTCCTATGGAGTTGTTTGCACAATTTAATAATAATCTATCTTGTTCAGGCTGAGCAAACTGGTCCCTGTGGAAAAATGGCAGTAATAAATCAATAGCCCAGATGTAATCTTCGGTGTCTAGAATACAGGGAGATTTTGGAGCATAATGGCATTGGTTGTCTATTGTCATTCAGACATGAGCTGCATCAGAAAAAGGCTTGTGGGAACCTGATAAGAGTTGGTCAAAAGTGGGCCATAAATCAAATGTAGGCAGCATTCTGCTGATTTCACACACATGCTCACTGGAAAAAGTGATAGATCTGCAATTTACTGCTTATCACATCTGCTAGAAGTTTCATAATACCCATGGCTGACCTTCACTGGGTAAACACTCTGGCTGACTACCTGTTCCAAATGAAAATATGTATGTATGGTGTCTCAGCATACACGAGACAAGGAAATTGCTATGGAAATAGCCATCTAAACAGTGTAATGTGCCTTTTGATGGGTTCTAAATAAGTCATTTTCCTGCTACATACCTAAGATCAGAATTTATAAAAGAATTGTTTTGTCACCTCTCGGTAATCCATATATAATATGTAAAATAAATGATCATCGTGGAAAATGAAAGGTGTATTTTATTCATATCTATTTGCATTATTCATATAAACAGAAGGCGCGTTTGCGACTGCTTTACATATGAAGAGCGAAACGCAGGATAGAAAGGGTTGCTTAGTTCTAAACCTCTTGGAATTCTTGTAGGGAATAGAGTGTTCTGACATTTTGTTTGTACCTACTTCTGCAAATGAATATCAGGGAGATTGTTATAGCACCATCAAGATGCTGCACCAAAGGTGTGTATCCTAAAAGAGAAATAAAAATAAGGGGTGTGGCCTTAAATAGCCCCTCCCATAGGCGTGTCTAGCTGTCTAGCTTTCTTTCCTCTTAGTTCTTCTTATCTTCTTTATTCCTGCGCTTTATTCATTAAATCAAAATGAGTGAATCTGCAGGGTGCAGGGTGCAATGACAGTGTGGATGGAGGGTGGCAGCCCCATAGCAGTCATCCTTCTTTCCATTCCTAATTTCCACGCAGTGGGATTATAATCTATACATTCAAGGCAAATTATCAGAAATAAAACACTGATTTTCTCCATATGTGCTCCTTATAGGGTGATCTCATTTTGAATGTAACTGAGTAATGCTATATCTATCCTCTATTTACTTGTCTTATTTTCACATCAGATATGACTTCAATTCCAAAATGTACTTTAATCTTGTTACATTGGGCTGTTTCCAGACTTCCGAATGTAACTGAGCCTCCTTGTATTCGGAAACGTGGCCTTATTTTCACACTGTAGATATGTGGAAATCCATGGAAATCGTAACACATCCGGACATGTAATGACACTTTAGACAAAGGGGCTATGATAACTAAGCGTTCCTGATCAGTCAAGTTATGGTATAGGCGCCCCCTCTATCTGCGTATATATCAAGACGTCAGAAGCCCAGGAATTTATGTTTATTTGATACAGAACATTTACAGTAGTCTTGGAAGATCGTTATAAAATTGGGACTGGTTATCACACAACCGCATCAGTGTCTGAATAGTGGGTCCTGTTCTATACAAATTATTTGCTAAAAAAATATTATTGTTAGTTTGTTTTGATCTACTTCTTGTGTAGATATGTGATATCCCAGGCTTCTCTATGTAAAATACATTTTGTTATTGTTAATTCTAGACACAGGAAAAATTTAAATGAATTACAATCTTGGACCAATTTAGATGTATTCCCTCGTACCAGCGCATTTAATTGAGGACGGGGCAGCCTTGGTACTCGATGCATGCATATTGGCTTCCCATGTGCTCTCAAGGAAGGATGGATCTAGTCCAGTAACAGCAATAATAAATGTGTACATTGCTTGAAAATGTAAATTAATTTTCATTAGGAGTAGTCGGATTAAAAGGCTCAGTGAGTAGCACTTGTGCCTACAATGCTGAGTTAGTGGGTTCAATTCCTGGACAGGACCTTATCATTGTGGAATTTGTATGTTCTTCCCGCCTCTGCGGGGGTTTCCTCCAGGGACTTCTCCCAGTTTACACCCGCCCCTCAAAAACATGCAGGTACGTTAAGTGGCAGTTTACTAAAATTGTATGTGGTCCATTGTATAATCAACTTTCCCCCATATGTATCTCTTATATAGAGTGTAAGCTTACAGGCAGGGCCCCTTCCCCATTATCACCCAGTCATAAAACCTATTAAAAAATAAACTATATATTTACACGTGTGGGGGTATTTATTTATCTTTATTATGTATTATATATATATATATATATATATATATATATAAATGATGGCACTATATAAAACATGTTAATAAATAAAAAAATATAAATATATTTGTGCGTGTGTGTATTTCTCTATTTACTCATTTGTGCTTCTTATACATATAAAACAATATCTTCCTTTTGCAAGGCAGTAAAATAAGGGCATTTTTACTTCTCAGCTGAGGACGGCAGTGCTAAATTGGGTACTGTTCCATTAAATCAGTGACATCTGGTATGCCTGTGTAAATGAATTACCAAACGTAGATATAAAACCATCTGCATTTCATTTTCCTTGTTGCATCAGTAGACATAAGTTTTGAATAGTGAGTTTCATTAGCTCTATTTGTACTTCAATTTCAGTAATAATAATGTATATGTAAATACTGATCCCGAGGAGTAACATATAGTTCATATCTGTATTACTCCTGTGCATTTGTAACATCTACCTAAGAAAGAATCTACAGGAACAATTTGTATTGTGATCTTGAACAGTAAATTATACTCTGACTATAATGCTGTTATATAAAAGGTAATAGGAAATATATGTGTTTTAGATGGATAGAGGGGTTGTATTGAATGCAAAATGCATGTAAAAAGAATAAAATATTACAATGCTTCTTCCTTTCTGTTGTAGAAATTGTATAGAAATTCTCATTATAGCATTTGTAAAAACACTGTCTGAAGGCAATAGTGCATAAATGAATTATTTAAGCTTTGCAGTAAATTGCCCTGATCTTCTGAACAGCATCTTAATGCACTTTTACAGAGCCCTGGGAAGCAAATCATAGCAGACAAAAGTATAATGTAAACCAAGTTTTATTAGGCACGAATAAGTAAACTATACATTTTATTAAGTGTCAATGACATATCGTTGTTTGTAAGGTTGAATTGGTGAGTAACCATGATCATAAAATTCCTCTAGCACGGTTTCCTTTTTCAGTGCTTTTAAATCTGCTCCCGCAGAACTCTATTATTCTAGCGATTCCAATGAATGGTAAGTCATTTTGTGACATTGGGGTTGATCCAGAGATGCAGTCAGTACATTTGAACACAAAACATGGGTGGGATATGTGTGATGCAAACATACAACAGTAGCTCTCCTATGAAAGTACATCACAGGCACAGAACAGCCTAGTTCGGAACACGTGAGGTACAACTATAGTAGTGTAAAATACACCAAAGAGATTGCAATTTTCTATCACAGACAGACTTTACATATTGTGTCTGAATCCAATCCCTGTACGACTAAGACACTTCAGAACAAAAAATAAAAAATAAAAACCATTAAGTATAGGAGACTGATAAGAAATTAATAAAAGGAGTAGTAGAGGGAAGGAGAAGTCTCTTACACACACTAGAAGGCACTATACTAAAAGTGCTCCAGCTGACCCATAGCGTGTATTATTTAGGCAGCATGGTAATTACCACAATTTCTTTATATAAAAATTAAAACCAGTTTTTGAAATCAAGTTTGGGGACACAATAAATACATATATAAAACATAAAGAGAAAAAAGAGTCAAATATTGTATTATACTGTTTAACCATGCTATTCGGTTAATATGGCCTATTTGGGACCAAAGGAAAAAGCCCTAATTTTCAAATCTGAAAATGCCTTTACTTACCTAACTGATTTTGAGATTCGCCATTTTCAAAATGTTACATTTTCTGCTTTTAAGTCAGATAGTCATACCACACAAAATAGATAATAACTAATAATTACCATATGTCTTTTTATTGGCATCATTTTTTTAAGACCATGGGATGCTAATAAACCAGTTCACTTTGAATATGGCTTTGAGTGACCTGCGTGCTAGACACCCCCNTAGATGACCACATGTACAAAACTGCCCCTCAAAGTATTCAAAACAGCATTTTTAAAATGTGTTAAACCTTTAGATATTTGACAGGAATCTAAGCAATGCAAGGGCAAAATGTTACAATTTCCCTTTTTATAATAAATTTTAATCCACTTTTTTTCTGTAAAATGCAGAACACAAAACTTAAAATGTGATTCTGCAGATTTTACAAATATCCCATATATGGTTGTAAAACGATATTTGGCAGACGGTAGGGCTCAGAAGGGAAGGAGCGTTATTTGGTTTTCATGCACCATGTTGCATTTGCAGAGCCCCTGTGTCAGTACTGTAAAAACCCATCTGTTATTGCATGTCTTTATTTGCTCTTCCATTTACTTGCTGGATTGAAATGATGAGTACTAAATACAGTGGCTGGTAGCACTCCAGAGATAACGTGCATATTTCCATTACATAAGGCCAACATTGCAGTTGCCATTCCTGCGACTTTCGTTAGGGTAAAAGGAATATTACTTAAATGATTGATTATAGGTACTGTGTTCATCCCAGACAAATGTTGGGAGTTATGTATTTGTTGCTACATGGCACATGACTTTTTACAGCCATTGGACATTTTAGCTCAATCTAAGAAGTATTTTTAGACTCCATTGCTTTAATGACTGTTAATTGTATTTTTTCGCTAAAATTAATGCTTATTAGCAATTTATTCTAAATTTTATACTCTCCAAATGTAACTTAGTGCATCATATTCAATGAGCATTATGTCAGGCATAGTATAGTTTTACTGTAGGCACTTTAAACTTCTACTTCTACCTTACTTGTCTATTCCACATGCTGAAAGCATTCATGTTTTACTTTTACAAGATCAGCGCTATGTATATGTGTATATATAAAAACGCATATGCACAATATAAATAATGCCCATATGTTTTTCTGCTTGTACAAAGAGAAAATAAACATTAAGTAGAAATATGGTGTTAATGATATTACTGACCTTTCCAGTGAAAAACAAAAATAAACTATGTTTAAAACAGCTGCATTTACACTATGGGATTAAAACAATTCAGATGTAAAATATCAGCTGTAAGTTTTTTTTTCTTACAGGCAAGACTAACGGCATAGTCGTGGTTAAAAAAAAAGAGTAACTTCTTATATCTTCTAATAAACAACGGAGGAGAAACAGACCCAGCTAAGATAAACCAATTATACAAAATAGGCTTAACAGGCAGACAGATCACTCTAAAAATATCCATGCAGAAAACAGGTGGACGGTTCTGTTTCATCTGGCTGTGGAAATAATGTACTGAGAATTCCAAATTCAACAGCAACCTGAAGAAATTAATAATCACAGAAGACTAACACTTTGTAATGAATTATGGCTCTGGAACTGTTCAGTTTATTTTCATTTTTGTTTTATTTTTTGTTTTAATTATTGATGATTGTAGTTACACCACATTCAGAGGAACTGTTTTCCTTCATTTTCTCTCAAGTTGTAATCTCTTTTATGTCTTTGCTACCCTAATGGAACACATTGCCAGGTGGGGTGCTAGGTGACTGAACACCATAGACGAAATTCAACCTAGCACTGCACCCCTTTTTTTCTTGCAGCCTCCCTATAAAGGCAAAACATGTAAAAAAAAAATAAAAAAAAAAAATATATATAAAAATATATATATATATATATATATATATATATATATATATATATCTCCCTATTTCTATATCTGTAATTAATGCTTTGCTATTTATTCCTTAATTTGGCAATGTGGAATATATTCCTTCCCCTTGATCCGCTACCCTAGAAATCCACCTAAGATAACCTACTGGTATCAACGGCCCTGCACATCCCATCCAGAGGAATGACTTTGACAGAAGTACTGTACTATAATCACAAGCGAGCAAGACATTTTTATGCAATGCAAAGTATTGGTTTTCTCTCCCTCCCCCGTCTATACTTCTACCATTCTGTATGTAATTCATTAAGAAAAACTAATCATGGCGAAATCCAGGTAGCATCCTCAGAACGTTGGGCCTGGTATGTGAATGGCCTCCCATCACCCACATGGAAGGCTGGATCCACGGCTCTATCTTTTAATGTGATTTCAATAAACAGGAACTGATCTCTACTGATTATCTTTCCATACTCCTTTACCTCATACAGAGACTTTACATGTTGTATGCACCTGGACCAGGGATGTGACAAATACAATGGACATAAGCCAGAAGACTGCCTTCATCAAAGCCATTATGTCTTATTAGATTGAAGTTTTCCTAAGGCACTCATTAGTTGGCTTAATGAATTAGGCATGTTACAGAACTTTGCATGACCTGCGGATAAAACACAAAAAGTAACCAAGCTTTGTTACTGCGGACATTTTTAATATTGTAGAATATGATGCTATAATCTAATTTATTTTTCCTAAGAAAACATTTATCTGTTTGTTTGTGTTTTTCTTGGAAGATTCCAATAGCATCAAAGGTGAACAATGACACATAGCAGCTGGATATTCCAGCTACGATAAGTTAACTAGACTTAAAAGGCCAATTGCAATTATGATGTCATCTACCTGACGTCAGTAGCTTTAAAATCATGACTTATATACAATATTTTTGTTTCTTAGTTTGCTGAAGTAAAATAAAAAGTTGTAATAACATTAAAAAAGTAAAGACTACATTAAAGTCCAACAATGAAAAAATAAAAATGATGTATTACAATTTTAATGTTGAAGGTCAGAAATAAATATTGGGCTGTATTATGCCACACTACGCACTTGAGGAGACCATTTATAGATTTTGGATCAGATACAGGTGTAGGCGGAAGAAGGGTGTGAACTTCCCTGTCACTCCCTTCTTTCATGCGTAAAAGACAGGAGTTAGCAGTGCTTACATTGCTATACCCTTGTCTTAAGTCAGTGCTCTGTGCGTCCACTATATGCATGAGTACTGCAAAACAAAGCCCCAGTTGTTTTATTATTAAATACAATCCCTCTGCCAACCTAGTGTAATTTAGGTGGGGGGGAAGTCAGGTCCATCCCAGCAGATGGTTCCCTAGTGTACAGAACAAAATTCTGGGCAGTGATGGCCAAACTAGTCCCCATGATCTTCCAACGGTCCATGTTTTCCAGGTCTCCCTGCTGGAGCACAGGTGAGTTCAGTAATGTCACCTGTTATTCTGTGAGGAGACCTGGAAAACATGGACCGTTGGTAGATCACGAGGACAGGTTTGGCCATCACTGCACTAGGGGATCTGCAAAGAACACTCAAACGAGCTAATTTTGTCAGGATGACAGTGATAACAGGCCGGAGTGTCCTTATGGAACAGATTGTTACAGGTGAGAACAACTCTCTGAAAGACATTTCATTACCTGCGCATTTCTATTCTGCGCTGAAAAGATGTGATTGTTCAGTGTGGTATCGAGATCCGGTCCTATGTTGTTAATTATTTTTGAGCTTGAACTGATACCTACAACCATGTTAAATAAATAAATGATTAATTGTCTGGCCTTTGATTATTATCTCTAGCAACAGAAATAATATGGCACATGTGTTTCTGTTGAAAGTGTCATCATTTACATTTTTATGTTACATTTTATGTTTCAAATACTTATTATTATTATTAAGAGAATGTATGCTTAGAGGTAAGTCACATCCTATAGATGGAAGAGCTGAGAATGCTCAGTACAAAAACAAAAAGCCACTTCATTAGCTATTTACAAAAACCTAAATAGCCATACAAAACAGGATGCAAGTAAGATATCAACTACTGTGGACTCAGTATGGTGGGTGAGTGGCATGCTGTATGCCAGGGTTAGTGTCACACTCTCCCCCACCTTTACCTTAGCTCCATCTTAGCTGGGAGCAATGGGTGCAGCTCTGGTATCTGGGGACACAGAAGAAAGCTGGAGACAGAAGATGGCTGCACTCCGAATAAGGCTATACTTCCTAGACCATGCTAGACCATGCCANCTGCACTCTGAGTGGTTTCAAAGCAGCAGTGACAGTAGTGAAGAGAATAAAAGTACATAGAGCCGGCTGATCGATGTGATCAGGATTCGGCTATGTGGACTGATAACTATCACAGACCCAGAAACACATGCCAGCATAATCATAGTGTATATACTCAAGTATAAGCTGGGGGGGGGGGGCAAAAAAATTTGCTGAAAACTTGGCTTATACAGTATTTTATTTCTAAAACGCAACACAGTCAGAATTACAAATATAGAATGACGGCTGCTGGTGATCAATAGGATGCTATCTCAATTTGGCGGTGGTCACCATCTGTCTGTCACATGTGTCACTCACTAAAATGCTGTCTAAATTTGGTATTGGTAACTAGAATGCTGTCAAAACTTGGCGTCAGTAACGAGAATGCTGTCTATATTAGGTGGAAGTCACTAGGACACTGTCTGAATTAAGTGGCAGGCACTAAGATTTTGTCAGTATTGGGTGACAGTGACTATAGGATGGCTGGTGGTCGCTAGTATGCTGGCTTTACATGTTTCCGAATATTACATGTTTTTACTTTGCCAGTATTATGAAGTATTAGCTTTAATTATAGCATGCATGTTGTATAGGAGGGAATTTGCTGATCATTGAAGAATAACTAATAATTTCTAAACATGTAATTTTTTTGTGTTAAAACACAACAGAGCAATACACACAGACACACACACACATGCATATATATATATATATATATATATATATATATATATATATAGTTAACTGCAAGGAAATAACACATGGAAATGAAATTATTATTTATAGGCCTAATCTTCAAAGCCTTTGCTGAGGCTCTGTGATCATCTGCATGGAACACCATGGTCAGTAGTCCCACACAATTGTAAATGTATTACAAATCATAGACCCACACAGATTCATTATGATCTCCTTCCAGAGAATGCAAACTTGACTTCATTTTTCTGAAGAACAAATTGTAATTTAATAACAAGCAGCACATTCTGCATGCTTCAAATATAATATATGATAGCAAACAAATATTAATGTTCATTCAAACAGCCAGTCGTGTCACTCCTAGCAACGTTTGTTTGAATCCCCAGCAAGAAATGAAAGAGGGAGATTCAGCCATTTGGTTTATTGCCAGCACCATCGATCACGCTCAGACGTTCACAAAACTTTCAACGTATTCCAAACAGTTTAATCCCCGCGGTGCCTATAACTGAATTAAGCCAGAAATTGTTAATGCTGGCAATAAGACACAGTACAATGAAATGAAAAAATATGAATTAATCTTAATAGAAAACTGCTGAATTTATTGCATACAGATTAAGACTCATACTGTTCTGCAGTCTTGTCTTCAGTCTTGTGGTGTGTTGACACTTAGCATGGAGCTTATGTCTATGGGCACAGCCATCGTTTGTGTTACAGAAATATCATTTCTGACTCATACCGTGAATCCAAATAAATTAAATGAGTTAATCAGGTTGAGCTTGAATCTTATTGGTTGCCTATAGCAACCAATCTCCCTGCTTAGTAAATTTAGGCCCAGGAGTTTGATTGCAGATAAGATAATTCTGATATTTTAGTTGTATTTTGTGGTAATAGGCTATTCAGAATGCAACATAACGGCTGCGACTTTGTCTTCAAAGAGACCATATAGCGTCTGGATCATTCTTAAACTCCCTATCATGTTTTATCCAGATGTTGGACTAAGAACAGGCTGACTCTTCTTATCCCAACATTAAAACTCAATCGTCCCTTCAGACACAGGGTGTGGGACGCTTAGATACAGCTGCCCATTGCCAACAATCCAAAGAACAGTCTATGTGGACTGGCATACGTTACACTCTGGATCAGCCCTGTCTGTACAAAGAAAGATGATCTAATACTCATTTCAGCTTTGTTAACCCATTATCTGATTGACAAAAGACATCAAATTATACTAACATACTAATTGTGTGTTATCTATATCTGATTTACTTCTCTTGCCAAAACATCCACTTTGCCTTTATAGTCACTGTGCCCCAAAATCAAACTAAAGTGCATTACAAAGAAAAATGCTATACTCAAATGCTACACTTAAATCTCAAAAGTGATGTGTTTGAATTTACTAAAACCCAAGGTTGAAAAAGTGGGGATGTTGCCCATAGCAACCAATCAGATTTGATATCACATTTTCCAGTATGTAAAATGAAACTGAGAGCTGTAATCTGATCCCCACTTTTCCAATTCCACAGTTTAGTAATTTTGGGACAATATGTATTCCCAATATTTTACATTAAGCCTCTTATTGGAGAGCGGTCATAAAATTTTAGGCACTGTTAATCTAATCAAATCTGGGAAAATCAAGAGAGTGTCAGAAATTTTTATCCTTAGAAACTGATGACTACGATGATGCAGAGTAAGTTACCTGAGATTGCTGTTATATTAGAAAACAAATCTTACCATAAAAGGTACAGTATTCTCACAGCAGTCATAAAAAACTATTAAAATAGTTAATGCAAATAATAATGCATTGTAGCCTAACCACCCTTCATCAGGGCCGCCATCAGGGGGGACAGCCGGGCCTACTGTCCCAGGCCCATTGTACTGGTGTGCAGGACCCTGCCAGGAAAATTGGGAGTAAATGGTGGGAAAATGAAAAACTTAAGAGAAGCATTTACATTGAATGCTACATAAATACTTAGCTTATATATATATTTTTTTTTGTGATAAAAACACAGACCGCAGCGTCAAAGGGGCATGGCCTGGGCTGACTGGGGGCGTGGTCTGTGTGGGGCAAGCGGGGGTTTGGACGGCCAGGGCAGAGTTTCGACGGAGCTGGGCCAAGGTGTCCCGATCTCCCCTGGCCAACTGTTTGGAGGTATGCCATTAGGGGTAAAACAATTTGTATTAGACATGTATTAGAATAATACAAAAATGTATTAGAATAAAGGGAAAAGGGTGCACACTTTAATTAACCAGTAACCAACATGCTATTTAATCAGCAAAATAAAATGCATATATATCAGTTACACACATTTTGCTACGGGTAATACATAATGGCATTACATTAGAAACAGCCGAAGAGGACAGGGATTAAGGGGTCACCATTTCATGTGACTTATACGTAGCAGTACTAAAAGTGTAGTACTGAACATGTTTAGTACTGCCTGTTACTTACATAATGCCATATGTGGAAAATGGAGAATAATCATATAGGACCACATCCACACTTCCTGTGCTTATTTACTTACCAACATTTATCAGGATGGGTGTGAATTCCTCTTCCCCACCCATTCTGTCTGTCTGTCCCTCCCCATTGTACAGTGCTGTGGACACTTTGTAGTGCCTAATAAATAAGCGTTAATAATAATAATACTAGGGTCATTTTACTTTATAACTGTACCAAAGGCACTGTAGATCTTAAGTGTCCGCTCATGTGTATAAATTTATGTAAAAATCTAATGGATGTCAATTTTCGGCAATGGGCATGGGGATTTCTGTCTGTGTGTCAACCTAACAATTATCAGCCCCACACATTATCATTTGATTTAAAAAATAAAATAGAATTAAATTATATAAATATTTTATCAACTTTTCTATATTGTGTTTGAATGCTTGCCATACTTTATTCTTTTCCCACATAGGTGCAGATGTGGTGGTGGGTAAAGTCAAATAGTGTAATCCACTTGGGATCTCTCAAACAGTAGTAATCACCTGAAGCAAGGATACCAGAAGAAACCACAGTTCACGTTAATGGATGATTCAGATCTGCGTATCCCTCCCACAGGACACTACTGAATAGGACCAGATGGACTCCAGTACCTAGACCCTTATGTGCAACATGGGAAGGGGAAAAGGTTGAGAGAAGATGACTCATAATCTAACTTTTTTCTTCTCTCTCTTATTTTTGTGTTATGTTCAGAGGTTTGTTTACTTTACTTTCCATTTAGCCTACATATAAATATGTGTGCTTGTGTCAATGTAAAAATAAGATATATGGGCTAAATCCAAACTACTGAAAGTCCTATATTCAGATAATGAACTATCCAGATTCCTAAGGAGAGACCACTTGAGCAATCCCCAATGAGACTCCTTATTTAAAGACAGTGAGAAAAGTCGGATAGTTACCAAGGGGTGAAGCCAGTCCTTTCTGTACTATCTGCAGCCCACCATGTGTAGACTATGTACGCACATCAACCCTTCACGCTTTCACAGACTTTAACAGAGGTAAAATCAGCAAGCTCTGTAATAAGGTGTTCAGATTACCCCCAAAAACTCAGGTATTTGATGAAATTCACAGGTTTTTGGTGGCAACTGTGACTTTTGAAAAAGTCTGGTTTATTTTCGGGTAAATCCTGGGTCACATGTACTCTAAGCAGTTCTTACCCAGGTAGACTACACAGTTGATAGAGTGATTATGTCAATCATAATTGAAAGCCAATGACATCACAGTTTTTACTACTATTAATCTGCATGGTGATGACCTGGGACTTTCCTGGGTCATCACTGTAAACTGAACAGACGTAGAAGGTCTGTTCCCCTATAGATGGTGTGGAAAACAATGTGTTTTATTAATGTTTGAATCTAGTCCTATGCTACCATTATTTAATCCCTAGGGATGTTACCATGTACAGAAGGATAGCAATTTACAAATAAAAAGGTATATTAGGTATGATTATAAACTGGGGGGTAAAAGGTTTAAAATAAATTATTTCACTGAACGTGTAGATGATAAGAGGAATAGCCTCATACCAGAAGTGGTAGAAGATAACACAATATAACAGATTAAGCACACTTGGGATCAATATAATGGTATACTAAACCTAAAAGAAAATTGAGAACAAACTATGGTCAGTATAGCTTTAAGTACACAACTGCATAGACTAGATGATGGCTCTTACTATTTTCTGTGTTTCTCATTTAATCTATATTTTAGAGTGTTGGGTGCTTTTAATGTAGTCAGCTTAAGTCTGTATATTAAATTATTGGTTTAATTAATTGTTATTTGCACTATGTGAGTTATAGTAGTAAGGATATTATGTATCAGTTTGCAATTCCCTACAGAGTGTAACCAGTCTTGTTATAATGATTGTTGAAATAGTAAAAGACTATGTAATCTGATAATGGTATACAAAAACCTGTTAATAAAAGGAATTATTTTTTGTTATCAAACTTCTGGGAAAGAGTCAGGGAAATGTCAGGACTATGATTTAAGTTGTTTGGACTTACTGATGGGATGACTTTCTGTAATGTCAAAACAACAATTTCTCACCATCACCATGTCACATGAAGACTTTGAGGTCACAAATTGACTTATTGAGTGTGGCGTAATACTGAGGTCACAACCAACCAAGTCAGATTAATGGATGGGTGATGTCCACGACAAGCTGAAAACCATTATCTCAAGTGCCACTCCTCTCCACTCCAAGCCTCTTATTTTATTTTGCAGATTACCCGTTATTGGTTATTTCATTTAGCAGTGAATATTAAATTAAGGGGAATAATGGTATTGTTTACATTGGAGTTGTAGGAAATTTTACTTTTTCTGTTTATTAAAAGAGAACTAAAGGCAAAGCACACAAATCGATAATTCAACGCAAAAATAATATCAAAGGAATATTGAACATTTAAAGGAACCAAACATGTACATAAAAATACTATTATAAATAAAATCAACTGCTGTACACAAAATATATTTGTACCGTAAAATGAAAATTATAAGTTATAAGTTGGTTGATTGCTTCATCTATGTGACTTGATTATTGTTCAAATGGGTAATGAGGGGGCAGATTCAGATCTTTAGGCATTCATAATTTACCAAGTATGGGTTAAATTATTAAGTATCAAATAATAAAAGCAGCACTGAGAACCTTCGATGTATTGCAGATTAATTTATTCACTTCTAATAGCATTAATTAAAATATGCAACCATAAAAAACAACAAAAACTAAAACAAATAGCAGCATGTAAATACTATGACACTGGTGCAAACCCAAAAGTCATAGTATTTACATGCTTCTATTTGTGTTTGTTAACAGTGTAACAGTAACGCTGGTCAGTATCTGTGTGCAAAATGCAACAATAAAGTATTCTCCCTGCATTCAAACACTGACATTCATTTACCCCCCCCCCCCCCTGCAATTCATCATGGTTTTACCCACTCTTGACTAAAGCTGGTTGATTGGAACAATTTATTGTATAGTGTATGGCCAGCTTTAGTCATGAGTGCCTAAAAATCTGCATCTTGCCCAATCAGTATAAAAAAATTACCAATCACTGAAAACCCTATGCCAGGTGTTTTTTCACCTTTATGTCTTGTGGTTGGTCTCTGACATATAGTATATATTGTATATTATATTACTTATTGTACTTGCCCTTTTCTCTCTTTTGTACTTTGCGCTGTTTGAATTGGTTTCTGTACTCATTCATGTACCATCCTAACTTTTTTGTTGCATTAAAGGTACAAATCCGTGATAAAAATAAGCAGTCCCTTATGGAAGTGATATTGACCTTTCAGAGTTTCATAGAATTCTATGGGCCTGATTCACATAATTTATAGAAGCCTTAGGTGTGAACACAACGCATGTACATCAGTCTGCATATGGACACAGTACAGTCAGCACCATGCATCTATGTAAGGCCAGACCCCGGTCTGTTAGCTCCCTGAGCAAGACATTTGTCAGTCTCCATTGCTCTGGTTCACTATCCTTTTATCTCAGGAGGGAGAGAGGACTCGAGAGTACATGAGGGAGAGAGG
>JABWIB010001333.1:57715-76661 GCA_016617825.1 Platyplectrum ornatum | reverse complement strand
AGATATCCTACTAACCCTTTCACTGCCAGGCAGATATCATCTTACTAACCCCTTCACTGCCAAGCAGATATCACCCCAGTAACCCCTTCACTGCCAAACAGATCTCACCCTATTAACCCCTTCACTACAAAGCAAATATCACCCTACTAACCCATTCACTGCCAGGAAGATATCCTACTAACCCTTTCACTGTCAGGCAGATTTCATTCTACTAATCCTTTCACTGCCAGGCAGATATCATCTTACTAACCCCTTCACTGCCAAGCAGATATTACCCTACTAACCTCCTCACTGCCAGGGAGATATCCAAATAACCCTTCACTGCCAGGCAGATATCATTCTACTAACCCCTTCTCTGCCAGGCAAATATCATCCTTATAACCCCTTCACTGCCAGGCCGATATAACCCAACTAACCCCCTCAGTGCNAGGCAAATATCACCCTTATAACCCCTTCANTGCCAGGCAGATATAACCCAACTAACCCCCTCAGTGCCAGGCAAATATCACCCATCTAACCCCTTTACTTCCTGGCAGATATCACACTAGTAACCCCTTCACTTCCAGTAAAATACATTTTTACCCACTGCTGGGGGAAATTGATATTAATTATTTCCTCATTTATGAAGTGCGTGGAATTTTAATAACTGAATGTGAATTTCATTAGCTGAAGACTGTGTGTGGGCAGAGGGTGTGAGGACACCCCATGCAATCTGATGTGTGTTTGAGGAAGGGGTGTAACACCTCTTGTCATACCGTTGGCTTCATTACTAATTAGAATATTAATTAAGACAGAAATAGGACAGAAGTGAGAAATCATATAATGTGCCATGTGACACCGCAGAACAATCACTCCATGATACATTGTGACACTGCTGTACAATCACACCATGATACAATGTGACACCACTATGCAGTCACCATTATATAATGTAACACTACTATACACTCGCACAATGATACAATGTGACACTGCTATACAATCACCATGATATAATGTGACACTGCTATATACTCACACCATGATGCAATGTGACACTACTGTACACTCACACCATGATACAATGTGACACTGCTATACACTCACCCTGATACAATGTGACACTGCTATTGTGATACATTGTTACAATACATTATTGATGAACCATGACTGACATTCTTCCACCCGTTACAGTCTTGTCTGTTATGTGACACATAGATATTTATGCTTCATTACCCTGACACAATAGTGGTGTAATACAAGGCACCACAATCTGCAACCGATCCAGTGTGACAGATTACATGGCGCCCCGTCCTCATAATAGCACTGCCCCCTTCTCATATTACCATCGCCCCCTTCTATTATGTCCGCCCCTTCTACAAATATCTAAATATGGTGATTTTTTTTTTTCAGATGAATCGACCAATCCAGGTGAAGCCGGCAGATAGCGAGAGTCGAGGAGGTAGGTCTCCATATCCAGGCCCCTGTGATACTTTAATTCCTCTCCCTTCCTGTACCTCTCTATAACACCCCTCTCCTTGTATTCAGAGGACCGCAAGCTGTTTGTGGGGATGTTGGGGAAGCAGCAGACAGATGAGGACGTCCGGAGGATGTTTGAACCCTTTGGAAACATTGATGAATGTACCGTCCTCCGCGGACCTGACGGAACCAGCAAAGGTAACCCCTCCATACAAGTGTGTCACTCATCCATGTGGGGCTTATTCGCTAACTCACAGCAACCAATCAACACTTAGCTTGAACCACACTTGAGGAGCGCTGTCTGGATGCACATAGCACCTTCATCGCATTTATTAATAAAAGTAAAATAGACATTGACACTGAAATAGACATTGGCACACTCACACTATAATGTGTTGCCCCTGTCCTGGGCTGCGGCCATCTTGTGACAGTAATGTGATGTGTGTTTCGCTCTTGGTGTGTTGTGTAGTAATGTGGTGTCTCCCACACTTAGGTTGTGCATTTGTGAAGTTTCAGACACACACAGAAGCACAGGCCGCCATTAATACGCTGCATGGGAGCCGGACCCTGCCGGTAAGAGTAACTAGTAGCATGATCACCGTATGGTAAGGAGACCACATCAATGCTGGGGTGGGCGTCATTCTTGTGACTTGTCTGGCAGTCTGGAGATTAGGGCTTTACTGGGTGATAAGTATATTCCTTAATTTTGTAATTTCATATTGAAATTATGGGACTGGATATTCATAGTGACGATATGAAAGTTGAATGACTTTATGTTACTACCCATGTATTGCATTGTGTTTTCATGTGCAATCACATTTTGTGATCTCCTTACTATAGTGCAGTCTTTGAGATATAGATATATATATAATATGAAAATATACTCTATATAATGTGATATAATAAGACTGTATACTGTGTATAACATGATGTAGTATGACAGTGTGATATAATGTGATATCTACAGGAAGTGTAATATGACGGTGTGATGTAATGTGATATATATAGGGGATATAATATGACGGTGCAATATAATGTGATATATACAGGGGGCTTCCTCCAGTCTGGTGGTGAAGTTTGCAGACACAGAGAAGGAGCGGGGTCTCCGCCGGATGCAGCAAGTGGCCAATCAGCTGGGGATGTTCAGTCCAATCGCCCTTCAGTTTGGGGCGTATAGCGCGTATACACAGGCAGTAAGTGACCAGGTGAATTCAGAGCCCTCTTTTTATCCATCAAATATCTGTGTATGACATCACTCACCATCAATGACACCGCTGTTACATCACTGACCAGTCGGGACATTCCTATATGACCTCATGAATTAGCAGTGACATAACTCACCAAACATGACATCATTGGGACATCACTTACCAGCCATGACATTTTTGTGACATCACTCACTTGCTGTGTCAGTACTGTGTGACATCGTCTGTCATCAGTGACATTATTGTGACCTTGTAGACTGAGCTCATTTGGACTGCCCCCTTGTGGTGTCCTGTGTTAGTGTGTAACGCTTTTTCTGTCCTTCTGTCCCCCGCAGCTGATGCAGCAGCAGGCCGCCCTGGTGGCCGCGCACAGTGCTTACCTCAATCCAATGGCCACCATGGCCGCTGTCCAGATGCAACAAATGGCGACAATCAATCCCAATGGAATCATAGCCACTCCCATCACTCCAATTACCCCCATTACTTCCTCTTCAGGTAACTTAACCTTGTTCACCTTAAGGATGTCTCAGGTATGGGTAGAGGACAGAGTGGGTCTTTAGGATGGGGAGAAAGTCCTTGAGATGAGGAGAGGAGAGAATTCTGGAGATGGGGAAAGGAGAGAGTCCTGAAGATGAGAAGAGAGTCCTGGGGATGGGTAGAGAGTCCTGGAGATGAGGAGAGAGTCCTGATATGAGGCAACAGCCCTGGGGATGGGGAGAGGAGAAAGTTTTAGAGTTGAGGAGTGTCCCAGGGATGGGGAGAGAAGAAAGTCCTGGAGATAAGGAAAAGAGAGAGTCACAGAGATGGGGAGAGGAGAGAGTCCAGGGGATGAGGAGAGGAGATAGTAGTGTATAAGGAGAGGAGGACTGGAGAGAGTCCCAAGGGTGGGGAGAGGAAAGAGTCCTGGAATTAAGGAGAGAACAGAGTACTGGAGATCAGGAGAGGACAGAGTCCCAAGGTTGGGAAGATGAGTACATGAGTGAGCCCTGGGGATGGGGAGAGAAGAGAGTACTGGAGATAAGAAGAAGAAAGAGATCTGGAGATGAGAAGATTGTTCTGGGGATGGGAAGAGGAGAGAGTCCTGGAGATCAGAGTACTGAGCATGAGAAAAGGAGTAACTCCTGAAGATGAAGACAGGAGATAGTCCTGGACATAGGGAAAGGAGAGAGTCTTGGAGATAAGGATAAGAGAGAGTCCTGGAAATGAGAAGAGGAGTCAATGCTTGGGATGGGGAGATGAGAGAAGCCTGTTGATGAAGAGAGGAGAGAGTCCTGCGGATGAGTAGAAGAGAGAATCCTGGGGACGAGTAGAAGAGAGAGTCCTGTAGAGAATCCAGGGATAAGGAGAGGAGAAAGTCCGGGAAATGAGGAGAGAGTCCTGGAGATGAGGAGAGGGGAGAGTCAAGGGGATGAGGATAGGAGAGAGTCCTGGGGATGAGAAGAGGAAAGAGTACTGGAGATGAAGAAAGGAAAGGGTCCTGGAGTCTCAGGGATAGGGAGAGGATAGAGTCTTGGAGATGAGGAGATAGTCATGCAAATTAGGAGAGAGCCCAGGAGATGGAGATGGAGAGAAAGCGCTAGAGATGAGGAGAGAGTCCTGGGGATGGGGAGGGGAAATAGTCTTGTAGATGAAGAGAGTCCTGAGGATGAAGAGAAAAGAATACTGGGATAAGGAGAGAGTCCTGGGGATGGGGAGAGGAGAATGACGCTGTCATTTTGTGGTCTCACAGGTACCAGTACACCCCCCACACTTGCTGCCACTCCAGTATCCGCCATCCCTGCCACCCTGGGAGTTAATGGATACAGTGCTGTGCCCACCCAGAGCAGCGTACAGCCTAACTCTGAGGCTATCTACACGAATGGGCTGCACCCATACCCAGGTAATACTGGTAGGTACAGTCACTCATTATACATTCCAACATTTGGAAGATATATGGCAGAAACATGTAAGCCCATCACCCTCTGTTTCCTTACAGCACAGAGCCCAGTCACCCAGCTAGACCCTCTACAACAGGCATACGCTGGCATGCAGCATTACACAGGTATGTGCGTGCAGGTAACGCATTAGTGCCATGTGGGGTCGTGCTCTTCTCCTATGATGTAGGGAAGTTACTGTCTTGGTAATAGTGATAACATATGCCACAGATGGTGCCAGGTCAGTGGGGGGTGGCGCACATTCTAATATATATGCTTATTTTCCAGCTGCGTACCCCGCAGCATACGGTCTGGTGAGCCCAGCGTTTACCCAGCCTCCACCTCTGTTACCACAGCAGCCACCACAACAGCAGCAACAAAGAGAGGGTGAGTGACCCATCTTCCTTCCCGCTCAAATAAACCCCACGGGGTGTATGTTATGTAACCTCTGCATTTGTCCCAGGTCCCGAGGGCTGCAACATATTCATCTACCACCTGCCCCAGGAGTTCACTGACTCAGAGATCCTGCAGATGTTCCTCCCGTTCGGGAATGTCATTTCCGCCAAAGTGTTTGTAGACAGAGCCACCAATCAGAGCAAGTGTTTCGGTGAGTGGCCCCTGGCTCATGCCTCTGTGAAGTGTTACAGTCACTTTTTCTATGCCCAGCTTCATCTGACTGATGGTCCTGGTTTCAGGTGCAGACATTCATTTTCTGTCTCCCACATTCTTCCTCTTGACCCGTCCCGTTTTCTTCCCGCTGCAGGCTTTGTAAGTTTTGACAATCCCGGCAGTGCCCAGGCTGCCATCCAGGCAATGAATGGCTTCCAGATCGGAATGAAGAGACTGAAAGTACAACTCAAGCGACCAAAAGATGCCAATCGGCCGTACTGATGGTCCTCAGGTGGGTACCTACACTGGACTGGATCCAGTAAACCTAACTATGCAGATTCTAGTGTGCAGAGGGAAAGACCACTTCCCTAGTCAGTACAGGAATCCGCATGAAGACCACTCCCAAAGTAAACACAGATATATATACGCATAGAGACCTCTCCCCAGGGAGTACAGGAGTCTGCATAGAGCCCACTAACCCAGTCACTACAGCAATACGCATAGAGACCACACCCCAAGTGAGTACAGGAATACGCATAGAGACCACTCACACAGTAAGTACTGGAATACACACAGAGACCCCGACCTTAAACTTTCTGAACCGGCCTTACTTAAAGACAGAGCAGTGCAAAAAGCTGAATAGTATGCAACGGCTGAAGCCAAACCTTACTGTACTATTCCCATCCCTCCCCTGGCCACTTTACATACTGTAGGTACTCACATGCCCCATTGTCCTGATGATGGGCAGATAACACAATTTATAACATGAAAAATTAGGGTCACCCTCCCATACGCACTTAGGTCATCTTGTTTAAGGAGCCGGTAAGTGCCCCTCTGTGTCAGCTGTGAGTGTGTGTGTCCCGTATGTCCAAAAAGAAAGAACCCACCAGACCCATGCCCATCATCTATCCCTCTTATTAGCTGTAATGAAGCTGCATAGGGATTTTATTGGAGAATATAAATGTACACTTGTGACTGTATTTACCAAAGGGGCATAATTATGTACCTAGAACATTAGATCCAGTGATGGTACCAGAGATGCAGTACTGTCATCAGCTCAATGAGCGTAGAACACATGTTCTACGGATGTAGGTTCTAGGACTCTAGACCACGTGATCTAGTAATGTCACCAGGGTTCTGTGAATCTACAACATATGCTCTAATGATGCTGCAAGGATTCTGGAACTCTAGAACATGTGAATTTTGTTATCAGGATTCTGGGGTTCTAGAACTTGTGATCTAGTGGTGTTACCAGGGTTCTGTGACCCTTGAACATGCAATCTAGTGATGTCACCAGGATTCTAGCACTATTACCAGGATTCTATGAGTAGGATAATTAATTATGTTATTACTACATGTTCTGGTACCAACACAAATCCAGTAATAGTGTAATGATACCAGCAGAGACCTTCTACTATCAGGTCAGGCAGTGAGGAGTGGTCACTGCATGTTACTTCATTATGTTACTGTTTTTCTCAGATTTTTATAAATAAAACATTTCAAATGGAAAATCTAAAAGGTAAATGAATAGAAACAGAAAACTGAGGAGGGTTTAAAAAAACATAAGATATATCAATCACATGACCAAAAAAAAAGCTTCTCTTTTTCTGCCGCTTGTAACCCGCCCACCTTGTGCCAGGGTCCAATCAAATCTTGAGACGACTCTGTCGCTTTGATGTATACCTAGCGTCCATTGGCTGCCCCAGGAACTCGTAGCACCACCCCTTGTAAGTTGCATCCACTGGAATGACCGTGTTGTATTTGAGACTCCTCCTTAACTACCTGACCCCACCCCCTCCTCTTCCTTCTCCCTGAAGCCCTGCCCCTGAGGAGCAGCTCCAAGGGAGATCTTGTGGTGTTTAGGATGCATGGAGTGATGTGAATCTATGGAATTTTATGTGCTGTGTAAAACTGATTGTAGGCTGTACAGGGCCACCATGAAAACAGGCAGGTGACACCCTCTTACAAATGCAGCTAAAGAATTATTGCCCTACAGGTTCACCTATGCTCCGAGGAGGCTTCCAAAAATTGAAAAAAAAAACTCACATAACCTTGATGAAAACCCATTAAATTAATCCCATTATCATTCATATCCACAATATCACTGGATAACGTCAGAATTGAGTTACGGTATATTATATCCTCCAGGCCCACATTAATGATAGCAACTAATGCAGTATAGTAATGAGGTCCCGGGAAGAGCTGAAGGGTGTCTGGTTTTTATCCGTGATTTGTGTTTCTGACATTATCTGGGGTTCCCTGGTTCCTGGCTGCATTTGATAAATGGGGTCACCTGTCTTTATGACACACATAACACTCGGTGATGTTGATTTCTAATGCGCTTCCTTCTGTATCCTCCCCACCCACAACCCATCCATCTGTAACTGTGTATGTGTGGCCTCCGCGGGCCCGTGCTGTGCTGATGTCTTGGCAATGCTCAGTGTCGATTGCGCACTCTGCTGCTTAAGCCGTTTTCCATAATGTCTGTTGTGTCTTTTGTCCTCCCTGTCCCAGTTGTCTGCCATCTAAGGAAATCCAGTGCTAGTAGGGGGGGGGGGGGATGTCATAAAGGTGTATCAATGGGACCTGGGTAATGTGACTTTCTCTCGTGGTTCACCATGGACCTGTCCGCCCAGNCGCCAGCAGTTGTCCTACAGTACAGTGATCATATTGGGTAATGTGGAGCTGATTATATTATTACAGATTAATGCTGATATCAGTCTGGGAAAGTGGAATTACCGAATTGGCATTACAGGTTTAGACATTTATCAGTGTGTTGGGAGGATACTAAAGTGTATAATTATATATAGAGCCCCTCAGCTAAATGTCCATCATCTCATATACATGTGGCCATAAGTCTCCTTTTCTGTCCTGTGCATGAGACGCCATCATCTCCACTCTCCTGCTGTCCCTTATACCCACCCACTGTACCACCCCTCCACTTTCCCCTTTTACACCGGGCCACCCCTTCTCTCTCCTGCCCCTTACTCCTGTCCACCCCTTCACCATACTGCACTATATACCTCCCTGCTCTCCTGCCCTTTATACCCGCCATTAGCATTACTGACCAGCATAGCTGTGATGCCTTTGAGAAATACCTGCTCTCTATGGAAGTGCTTGACCTCTGGGCTGTGGTCTGAGATGGGATGCTCTGAAATGTCTGAACGGGACTGGCATGAATTTTCCATTTCATGTTTCTGTGTAGAATATTACAGTATCATAAACATGGCTGCTCTGTGGCCTATCCCAGCCCTGGGGCATAGCGTCTATCATGTTGCTCAGATCTCATCACATAACTGTAGACATTGAACATGAAAACCCGGCTTAGTGCAAAGATGTGATAATACCCGATACAGGAGCCATCCAAATCTTACCAGGAGCTGGTGAAGATGTGAGTCCATTACCACCAGTAGCCGTGGACCAGCAGTAGTGTCCTGTTTCCAGGGCCATATTATCACTCTGGATACTGGTTTCAGTTGCTGCTTATTTTTCTATAAGTAACGTAACATGGGGCCCCTCAATTACTCAGTGACTGTGCCATAAGTGGGAGCCCAGACAGCCTAAGCATGCTCTGCGTCTGATATGGGCCCCCAATATCCAAAACCGTCAAAGCAGACTTCACCATAAGGTGCATTTAGGTCACAGGGTTATGCGTGTAACCAGAATTATACCAGGGCCTCCACCGGATTTACAGGGGGTGGTGGTGGAGGACTGGTATGTAGACCAATCACTGACATGTCTCTATCTGGTTCTCTTTTCAGTGAGNGCGCCGGATTTGGGGGTCTCGAGGGGAATTTGGGTCCAGCCCTTCCCCCCGCCCCTCAGAACACACTATTACACCACATCTGGTAAAGGACTTCAAACTATTTCCTGCTGCTGGACCAGGACGGACATTTCTTCAGGGTTACTGCTGAATCCGCTTCACGCCCAATTATAACCAGCAAGGAGCTCCGGAATAACCGCCAGCAGCAGAGAAACGCAACATTCCTAGACCCGCACACACGTCAGACGCGAGCAGGGTACCAGTGCCGACCACGTCCTCGCTCCTGGCGCACTGGATTTATTTTTTAACATTAAGCAAAAATTGGGAAGAAAAAAAAAATAAACTGAAATAAATAAATATATTGGAGAGAAGGATTGGCGCAATCTCCACCACAAAGTGGAGTTTTGTGTGGTCGGAGACGCACATGTTCTGGGAATTGCTGTCTGTAGACTCTGTATAATGACAATGTCCCCTCGTACACATATCCCTATTGCAAATATTTGTAAAAAGACAAGATGCATTTATGCAGGTAGAGCGAATATTTTAAGAAGTCAGGAAGGCGCGGCGACAGCCTGCTCCTCCCCCTGTGCTGTTATTTAGAGAGAGCTGCTGTGTAAATAGCGATATGCCGGAGGACGTGCAATATCTCCTCATCTCCCCCCATACGGCCGTGTCGTGTTTATCTGAATTTCAGGACAGTCTGCAACCGGGGTGCTCTGCGGGGGCGGGTACAGAGCCAATCTCTGCCACTAACAGNAGCATCCTGTAGAGCACTACGTGAGTCCCTGGGTGAAACCAGGATAGCCGAGTTACACAGGCTTGGCAACATCACTAGTGTATCTCCACGGCCATGGCTTACCAGGTGGCTTATGAAGGTGGTGCTGAGACTCTCAAACGATGGTTCCGTCTGTGACCCAAGAAAGGGAGGGGGGGGTGGAGGGGGTCGCACGCGAGGCCATAGAGAAAAATGTTTAGTNCAGGTAGACCATTCAGCAACAGCACCATCTGCAGGACAAAATGGTAATGTAATCAAAATGGGTCTCCCGGATGACACAGACTTAGCCATCTATCCCCATAACCACGTCCTGTCCTGCTCAGTAACTATAACCGGCTGTTGCGGCAGATGAATAGGCCATCTATATGTGGCAGGGAAATGGCTGTGATCTGCAGGGTATTACAATGTAACAACCTGCATATCACATTACATTCTAAATCAGCCATGCTGGGTTGTTGTCCCTCCCCTACAGAGCACCGCCCCTCCCCAGCAGAGCATCACCCCTTTTCACAAACCGCAGGACCATGTTCTTCTTGCAGACACAAAAAAATGCAGAGAATATAATGTCTTTAAATATTTAGTGGTTAGATGTGGGTTAAGTTGGGGGTAATCACGCCCTCCGAGAGAGGGGCAGTCATAATCTGCATATCATAGGTCAGAGGTCACAGCTGGCCAATCATGTGACTTGCTCCGGAAAGACGGTTTATGTTTACAGTATCTGAAATCTCCCAGAAATGTAAATAATTTTGTTCGTCACGAGAGAGGAAAGTCTCCGCCATTTTATCGTCAGAGCTAGAGGATTTTTTGTGGGAGTGGGGTAAAGGGTATTTTAATATAAAATAGGGAGGGGGACGGGTGGGANATTACAGACCAACTCTTGGTGATTATATAATGCATAACTTATTTCTTATTTATTGCTCTTTATTTTGAATTATTTAATTTTTTTCTGTTTAAATGAAATAAATTTGATGAATAGTGAATGGTCTATGTCTGTGTGATGTATATACCACCTCCAGCCACCCATACAGAATTATATCATCTCAATATAATATAGTTTCTGTAACTTTCTGTAACAGAATACATCTCTTGTCCTATATATAATATAAATCACATGCATATAGTTACTGGGCACAGAATTCTATATATTATAATACATCCATATAATATCNTACTATACATCTTTATCTAATAGAATACATAGCAATACAATACAATGTCACACATATGTATAACCACATTTCAGCGTCCTGTATAATATATGTCACACACATATAATGACTGAACACTTTATTGTATATCATAGAATTACATAGATTTCTCTATACTTCTTCCAGGTCAGTGACTCTTTATATGATGTTGCAAATTTCCCCAATAACTCCTATATCTCAGTGTCCTGTATAAAACAGAGCCCAGTAANGTAAATAACACAGCTTAATGTCCTGTATATAAAATGTATCCTGCCTGTCTACATTATAAAACTCCCTCCGTTCTGACAGACCGCACAATGAAGAATGATGCCAGGCCCGTGCCATACGTGTCTTCTAACCAATGGAAAGGCCCATGTGCCCCCCCCCCCATGACAAGGACTCCAAGATTTGTGTTTCTATGTCTCTGGCTCCCACTTGTGGAGAATGTGCACACTACACCATACATCACATCACGTAACTACTTGTCTCTAGTCATCGGTAAAAGGAGGAGATACAGCCACAGGAGGTGCAGTGTGCAGGTGCATTCTCTCCACCCAACACCAACCCCCAGCACATTATCTACACCCTCCAACCCAGACGAAGGCCCATCAACAACCAGCAGTTTACCCTGCTACCCTGCCCCATCACAGACCTACGGCCTTTCATCAAAGGTACACAACGGCAGAGAGCTNAGTGAGGGCAGAGTGTGAGTAGAGTAAGGGCAGAGTATAAGTAGAGTGAGAGCTGAGTGAGGACAGCATGGTGTTGCTGGTGTATTCTGCTGGTCCAGGGCCGATTCTTCCCTGTAAATATGCTTCATGCTGCGCTAGATAGGACATCACCCATGTAGGGTGGCACTGAGCAGCAGAGGCACACAGGTGAGAAGTATCAGGGTGGCACCTCCCTCTTTATATTATACATCAGACATTCCAGAATTCATCTGTTCATACAAAACTTTATTTACTTCCAAAAACCCCCTGTGGAGAATCCGCTCCAGTCAGAAGGCCCATAATAGAAGTATGGGAAATCTGTATAACACGGAGGCGCTCGGCTAGTGACCCTCCGGCGCGAATGCTTCCGCTGCTAGCTTTTGATGCCACGATTAGGAGACAAACCTCACTGGGACAGTACTCTGGATCCAAATCTGTTCTGGCAACACGGCTCTGGTACTGGTTACGATGATTTCTGACCCTAGTAGCAGAGGCACCGGTTACGTCAATCCCAGCAACGTGGCCAGGTGACCTCCCCTAAAAGCCAAATGACGGACAGAAAGCTCCAGTATCTCATCAATAAATTGATTTATTTAAAAGAATATGTTACAATTAATTACACTAAGGTGACTTTTACTGAACGACATTAGAGTGGTTAGCTCCGGAACATGGATTAAAACACTGGTGAAAGTCTCTTCTGTCTTTTCACATTTAGTTGCAAAACAAAATAAAATATGCTGCCGGTAACCTACTAATGGGTTAGTTCTCAAAAATAAATAAGAATCAAAGGAAATATCCCATGCACACACAAGGGGTGCGGGGCGCTGTGAAGAATNATGGGAGGTATGAGATCTGTTGCGGTATTTGATGCTCTGCAGCTTCCGGTTATTGCTGTAATGTCGGTAGCACTGGATTTCCTCACCTCGAGGTGGCAGACACCTAATAACCACTCGCAGAGGTGCCCATGACCGCCATTTTTATGGCCAAGAACATTCACAATACACCTGAAGAGGTTGGCCATGGCATGACATTATCTAGAGACCGCAAGGCACTCAGAAGCGGCATCGTAACTGGACCAACCTAAAGTGTGTCTACATCCATCGNCAGAGGACTGAAAGGGGCCCGGCCTTTATTTACCGTCTGAGACCCCTTATGACTGCGCCATCAGCTACCGCAATACGCATCCTGGTTTGGCACATGACAACTCTGGAGAAAATAGTGCGCAGTGTGGACAAGACAGACATCCCTTCCTCTCCACAGTGGGAAATATGAAATGTACGACAGCCTAACACTGGAGGTGGTGGAGAACCCATCACACCTCATCACTGCGCCCACCAAAATCCCAAACCTCCTGCAGAGAGTGTGGAAAGAGAAAACGGAGACCTCTGGCTGGGAAGGGTTAAAGGTTAGTGTATAGGCAGCTAAACGCACAGCAGCAACTTCTGACACTTCCTCGTCGGATACTGGATCAATATGAAAAGTAGAAAGAGGTCTGGTATATACAGGCGCACGTGCAATCGTAGTATGGGGCCCCTAGCCATGGGAAACGGTAGAAAACCTGCGGACGATGGGGGCTGAAATGATGTATTAGCTTACACATAAAACTGCCTGAGCTCCACCCACTGCGCTTCTATCAGGTAATGGGGGAGAGGGAGTCCAGGGAGACGTTATGCCATAGGCTGGAGTGTTGGTCAGGTAGTAGTGTTACAGAAGGGGAACACATGCAGACACAGGGAAAGGAGGGTGTGAGGGGGTAAAACGAGAAGCAATGGCCGCCTGGCAAGGACAGCGCAGGAGACAATGACACTGAAATGGATCCTCGTGACAGATCTAATGCTTGGTGTGGAATGATTAACCCCTGCAATGCTGTACAAAACACCCAGAGCCCGGGGCTGAAGAGGTTAAACCATTCAGTCTATCTTCATGACAATGAGATGTTGCCGAGCGGCGACTGGGTTCCGCAGAGCGAGGAGGGGGCGGGGAGAGGTCCTGGTCCGGGGGACGCCGGAGGGGCACTGCTAGGTGCTAGTGTCCTTGTGCTGCAACCGTACAATCTGGAAGATATTCTGTGGATAGAAGGGAAAATACAGTGACACCATGTACCGGGCAGCACAAGACATGAACAGGTCATAGAAAGGGCAGGGAGAGAAACAGCAGCACTGCAAGGGTAAAGACCGAGGAACAGGAAGCGGTTGAAGCTGTTAAGAAGTGAGGGAAGGAGGAGTGAGGTACAGTAAGTGGGGCAATAAAGGGAGAAAGAAGGGTGTTAAGAGACTGGTTAAGGGTGGAAGGGGGTGAAGGAAGTGCCCGGGAGACGTGTTACCTTGCTGCACGTACTGTCATTAGTGCAGTTCTTGTTATCTTTGTCGGTGGCCTCCTCTTCCACCTGAGAGAAAGTAGATGGGAAGACCTCATTATCTGGGGAAGGGACACCATGTCAGGGACAGGGGTCTGGTAATACCACTCTTACCTCCTTTCTCCACTTCAGCTCACAGAACACCCTCTCGAAGCATTCATGCATGTAGTTAAACTGTAAGAAACAGGGAAGACTGTCAGACGCACCCTAGATCTGCTGCTGTCCCCCCCAGGCAATGAACAATGAGCTCTACCAGGTCTCTTTTACACCTCACACCACCCTCATGCAACCCNCACTAATGGAAGCCTGACCTCCCTTTTCACTGCTATGTGGTTTAAGGATCTCAATACTAACATATGGAGTGAAGATCTTCACCCATCTGGGTTTTTTCTCTCCTCTGGCATACTCAAAGCAGAATGCCATCCCCTCCTCGTCCGTGTCCCATCGTTGCATCTCATCCCACTCAAAGGCAATCACCTGGTTCTGAGACAAGAGGGGTAAGATGATAACTGGANCCACTGCATGCATCTCTGAGCCAGTGACCCCCTGACCCTAGCCCGGCTTACCTCCAGCTGCCCCTCCTCTGTACAAGCCAGTAGTTTGAAATGTTTAATGCTGATAGCGGTGATGACGTGGCCCTTCCGACGAGAATCACAGGAACAGTGCGGGAACATGATTTCATTGTACCCATCACAGCTCCGTAACATGTTCAGATACTACAGGAAACCAGGGAGGGATACGAAACATAAGACCTAAGGTGCATCAAGACACTGTGTCACAGCTAGTGACGACACAGAGAGCGAACCACCGAGGCACGACAGGAGAATCAGCACAAGAGTGTATATACACAAGATTTGGAAACACGCTCTCACCATTAGCATCTTCCTCTGCTCGCACAGTTTCTGGAGCTGGTAGGCTTTGTCGTCTGCTTTGATATAACCTCGCTTCACGTCATCCACTGCCTGGAACGGAAGACAGAAATCCCAACATCATCTACTGGAATTACCAGTAACCTCCATCCTCAACCCCAAACAGCCAGCTAATGACCTGATGGAAAAAATACGACACTGCCAAGTCATTGTCCTTCAATAGAGTCTCCTCTGACGTGGTGAAGAGCCACTTGCGCACTGTCAGGCAGGTTCCTGGCACAGCTGAGGTGTAGTTTTGTACATATAGCTTGTGGGGAAACTCATTGGGCGCCAACTTCCTAACTGCAATAGAAGACAACAAAGTCTAGCAAGGAGACTTGGATCTACCCCCAGCCCAGTCTGTAGCCAGCAAAGCATGGTCTATGGAAAGGACGTCTAGAGTGTAGAAGGAATAAATGGCTTCCATGAATATACCAGACATTGAACCATGATGATGGGACAAGTCATGTGACAAAAGCAAATGTTTTAGATTATTGAGTGGAAGCCGGGATGCAGCCTCATAGACAGGCCCATCCATGTCTACAGATAGTGATTAAGCATCTGGTACTGACCGAAGGAATGATTGATGACCTCAAATAAAGCAAAGTAATTCGCCGTGATCCCATCCATCCCGATCTTGGCTGCGAGAGCCTGTGGACGACAAATCAAAATCAGTGCACACCAGGGGTGCGTGGGCAGAGGACACAGAGGACCAGTCAGTGGGTGGTACCTGGTACACCTGGTCCGTAGTGCTGTTTTTTTTCACCCGAACGGTGGCGGTTGTCTTGTCAGGCAACGCCACACGCAGTTCCACATCTGATACCCCGTTGTAGTTCTGTGGACGGATGGGCCATTAAATACTTGTTGTTCTGGTTATGTGCTGAGCACAGAGAATGAGAGGGGCTAATACTATACCTCATCCGACTCCGACAAGAACTCCTGCATGATGTCACTCTCCCCGATCACTCGTATGGAACAGACTGAAAAAAGAGATCCGACCAATGTCATGTGACTGCAATCCCAGACATAACATATATATCACTATTCCAGTGGTACACTGTATATATTGTCCAACAGGCCCTGGTTCCAGCCACCCACACTATACTCAAACCTTCATCACAGGACCCTACACTTTGACTTTACACACAGGCTGTCTCCAGCCGCATATTGTGTGTCACCTAACCCCCTTGAACAACCATCCTTCTGTTTATTCAACCACTGTAGGTGCCCCTCCATTTCACAATCATTGCACTACCACCCCACCACACTTGCCTTTCTCCAGATACTCCTCCAGGCCTCTCCGTCGAGCGTCCAGCTGCTGTTCCGAAAAGGAGAATGGCCACTTCCCNGGGAGTCGGGGAAACGTGAAGTTGGCAAACTCTCTTTTCAGATTCTGGTTCAAGATGGCAAACTCCCGGTAACGTTTGGAGCAGAGCTGCCTGCCGGCCATGTAGACATTGTACACCTGTGATAGGGCACAAAGAAGCCAATAGAGGGTACTGTGAAGACCAACCCGGTGCCAGGAGACATGCACCCACTGAACGGTATCTGTAGCTCACCACAAACTTCTCTGCGTTCTGCTCAACATGTTTGTAGGTTGGGATGGAGATGGGCACCGCCTGCTTCTCGGTGTAATCATAGAAGGACTGTCCAGAGGAGTCATCACTTGGGTCCAGGTTCTCTGCCTCGTGCGGGGGCACAGACAGGACAGTCAGGACCAGCTCTTTCTCCCCTGCCCGGATCAGGTCTACCACCTGCTTGTGAGTGGCACCTTCCACGTTAACGCCATTCCTGAGGGAGACAACAGGGTCTGAGTGGCNCCTAGATGGCAGGACACTGCAATAGGGCGGCCATGGTTACTTTGGGTTGGGTGGAAACTTCCTAGAGGCAGCCACATTGACCATCTGCTGCCAAGTCAATGGTGACCCAGACAGGTTGTAATGAGCAGTAAAGCACATAGTCCTGACATAGTCAGGAAACAGACTCCAGCCATACAAATACCTTATGTATAAGACCAGAGGATCCCTCCTCTGTACACAGCTCCCTACCCCATCTGTGCCCCTCAATGCCACTGTACAGGAAAATACTCAACCCTCACTAAACAACACAATCTGCAATACACCCAAATCCTTTTACCTATTATACAGTACAACCTCTACACCAGGTATAACGGAATATCGGTGCATCTGTACATACATATTACACATCGAGCGTGCGTGTGTGTGTGTAGATATAGATATATATATAATACTCTGCCAGGACACTTAGAACAGTCACTTCCTTCCTCTGTCCAGAGCCGTCATCAGACCACAAAAAGGAAGTATGAGCATGTCCACGGCAGGACACCCCACGCCCCAGATATGAATACAGAGCAAGTAACAAGGATTAGATGTGGTGTATTGAACACAGGGAGACAACCCACCTCCAGTTGTCACACGGCTCACCCAGTGTTAATGAGTAATGTGACCAGCAAGACACAGGGCAAACAGCAGACCAATGTCCTCTCTGGCACTACATGTACCAGCATGTCCAGCCACTAAGAGAGCACAGGGCAAGGGGGCGATAATACACAGGAACGAGCCTATCACTGCACCCCACCCCAGGGACACCCTATAACGGGCCACTTATACCAATCCAGACCCTGTCAGTGAGAGGAACACCCCATAACGGGTCACTTACACCTCCCAGGGCCTGTCAGTGAGAGGAACACCCCATAACGGGTCACTAATGCCACACCAGACCCTGTCAGTGAGAGGGACACCCCATAACGGGTCACTTACACCTCCCAGGGCCTGTCAGTCAGAGGAACACCCCATAACGGGTCACTTATGCCACTCCAGAGCCTGTCAGTCAGAGGGACACCCCATAACGGGTCACTTACACCTCACAGGGCTTGTCAGTCAGAGGGACACCCCATAACGGGTCACTAATGCCACTCCAGAGCCTGTCAGTCAGAGGGACACCCCATAACGGCCTGTCAGTCAGAGGGACACCCCATAACGGGTCACTTACAACCCCCAGAGCCTGTCAAAGGAACACCCCATAACGGGTCAGTTACAGAGCGCCTGTCAATCAGAAGGACCACCTAGCAGGTCACTGCCCAAAGCCCNCCACCCCCGCACACCCGGATTCGGGTACTCACACCTCCAGGATGCGGTCCCCCTTGCGGATCCCAGCGCGGTCGGCGGCTCCCCCGGGCAGCACGGCGCTGACATGCTGGAGCGGGGCGTATAATTCGCCGTTGATGCTCCGGAGCTGGCCGCCCTCGCTCACCTGACCCCGCACGTTAAACCCGTAACCGGACTCCGACTTCACTATCCGGACCACCCGCGGCCCCCCAACAGGGGTGAATGCTGGGCCCCCTCCCCCATTCCGCTGGCTCGAGTGGATCCCGTCCTCGTCCGCCATCTTTCCACAGACCGGGAGGAGCGAGGCGGGCGAGAGTCACGGGACCGGCGCGTCAGCCGCGGGGCATGCCGGGAGATGTAGTACGGAAAGCTGTCAGACGGGAGGGGTGGAGCACGGAATGCTCAGCCAATCTCAGCCTGGCCGCTCGCTCCCAAATCCAACCAGAACGACAAGAGAGATAGCCAATCGCTACAATGGAAGGGGACACCTCGACCAATCAGAATACAATAGGCGTAGACAGGGATGAAGGCGGTATATATGTACGGATGCTGCACCTCGGTCATGTGACCGCTCTGAGAGAAAAAGGCGGGAAAGTGGAGCTGACAGGAGTATGGCATAGGTGACGAATGAACGTGTTTCAGAGACCCCCACCATAATCTATGACACCTGAAGATAACAGAGACCCCCACCATACCCTATGACACCTGAAGATAACACAGAGACCCCCACCATAATCTATGACACCTGAAGATAACACAGAGACCCCCACCATAACCTATAGCACCTGAAGATAACACAGAGACCCCCACCATAACCTATGACACCTGAAGATAACACAGAGACCCCCACCATAACCTATGACACCTGAAGATAACACAGAGACCCCCTCGCCATAACCTATAGCACCTGAAGATAACAGAGACCCTCTCATCA
>JABWIB010001333.1:34572-55689 GCA_016617825.1 Platyplectrum ornatum | reverse complement strand
CTTTTATTATATGCAATTGAGCAAGAAGCTGACGTGAGTAGATTCAAGACTTTGTGTCATATCATTCACACATACAAGCTTCACTAGAGAGTTTCTTTTCTCCTTCGAGTATAACCAAGGTGTAAAGATAAAAGANAAGCAAAAGATAAGAACAGCCTAGGGATCCATCCCTATCCTCTGGACATTGTTGCACTGAATATTACAGACATCATTTTGTTGATATAGTAACCTAGCNCTCCAAACAGTGTTTTCCCAATTTTGTATTTGATATTGTGGTTTTAGGGCACACAGGTGGGTACCCCGGATCACATGGGGTAGAGGCCGGAGTGAACGCCAGCTATCTGGTCATTTCCTGTTTCATTGACCGTAGTTTCAAAGNACCTGGAATGTTGGAGGTTTCCAACGTCTGATTTACCTTATTGTAAACATGAGATTATTGAACCAGGAGTGGTGCGTTCCAGATGTGCTGACAAGTGTGTGACAGCAATTATTCTGGGTGTGTAGNGCAGACGAAACTCCTTGTAGCCACTTCTCCCACACAACTCGTAACATGCACATACATGTGGCCTGAGTCAGACAGACACACGTACATCAAAGACAAATATTCACTGTACAACCACCCAGCATTAAATATTATAATTTATTCATAATTATTTACACTTCAATATATATCACATTAGCATTAAGTTAAGCCGCAGAAACTCTCTAAATAAATATAGCCTAGCTTTTGTGGGTGTGCTATGGGGGGGGGGGTATGGGAGACCACAACAGCTCCCTTGCTATTTGAAGCCCTTAAACTAAGAATAGCGAGATTGTACTTGTAAAGCAGCTCAGAAAATTATGTTACCCTCCAGATGCAACGGTACTAAAAGTACAAGTAATACCCTGAAAGAAATACATAGGTGGCCCAAGTCTTCTTAACACATGCAGCATATTAACAGGATAAACAGTAATGTACTTGACTATTCCTATTAAACAGGAGACCTCTTTGATTTAGATAACCAAACATGTCAATAATTTAGCAGTTAAGTAAATTTCTGAATTTCTGATTACCATTTTGGGATTTAATCAAAATTGACCAGAGTCCATTCTATGTGTTAGTTATTCAGAAAGAGGGAAGACTTATTTATAAGACAGTACCTTTAGCGTGTTACCTACAACACAGAGCAATTAGGAAGTAAAGGCTGGAACGACATCGGATTATATAACCTTCAAAACAGTATACTCAGCAGAAACTAGAGGTGTGTATGGGTTATATAATACCCGACAGAATGCTGGCAAACAGCTCCACAAGGCTTCCCCTTCTCCAGTCTCCCATCCAGCTCTGGAGAGGAAGCAATCTCTGTGTTCCCATTTCCAGGGAGATGCGTCTGCAGAGAGGTAGCTGGTAGGATTCAGTATTCCTTCTTAGAGATCTTTGGTTTCATTGACTGGTTTAAGGCTTTCCACTGTTGCATAGATCGAGGTCCAGTTTAAAAGGCAAATTAATAGCCTATTTTCCATCCAAATATAATCGTGTATGTCCATACTCATAGAAGAGGCAAAGAAGACAACAGTTACGGGGTGTAGATTGTCCTATAGAAGAGCCTGGTGTAAATTAACCAGCAAGGTCCAGCATCATACAAATTCAGTGATAAACTTCTCCATACACTGACTCAGACTGCGATGTGGATATACCGCAGGGGAAAGGCTTTCAAAGGCAATGGGTAAACAAAACAGTGAATTCCCACTGTTCCTATTTCAGCGGTTGTCCATGTAGAACAGACCAGGTACCAGGTCCAGACCAACCAACCAGCCACTGCTCATGTCTCTACCAACTTAATAAGTGGTGAGGGTCTGCCAGATCCAGCAGGGATGTATACTCGTTTGCTGTGGGGATATAAGTTGTCACATATTTAATATTAAATGTAACTACAAACAGGTAAAGAGCCACTGAAGAATTGTATAATTCAATTAAGATATACTGTCATCTTGTCAAGTGAACTATAAAATAAAATCTTAATCAGTTCCGCATTAATAAAAAAAAATCCAGGAGAGCACAAGTCATACTTACAAATTCCTTGGGGTGGGTTTGGAATAATTTCTTGGGCTATAGGATGTGTGTTCTGGTTGGGACGATTGCAACGACAGAAAATGTTCCAGTTTGTCCTGTAGCTCTAGGTTCTGAAAAATTAATACATTAGGTCAATCTACAGCATAATAGTGTGAATGCTTATCTAAGCTGATCAGGATGGAGGCACAGCTGTAATATTACCAGCTCCCCTTTACCTCTGACTGAAGCCAGGACACTTTCTCACGCAGCTCTTGAATCGTTGAGTCTTTCTCCGCCATTGTGGTCCTGGAATTTTGCAGCTGAGAAAGAAAAATAACTTTAACCAAGAACACCTAATTCTGGTATTCAGCCCTGGCTTATCATCCATCTAGACAAAAAGACGGCCAAGCGTTTTATTTACCTGTTCAATCATCTGGCGCACTTTACGCTGCTGGCTCTTCAGCATGTCATCAAGGTGATGGATCTTTTCCTTGAGGCTAGAGACTGTCTTTTCCAGCTCCTGACACCTAGAGCAGATGGAAGGACAATTATTGAACGGGCCAATAGTTATGGAGCACACCAGGTTTGCTCTATATTTCAAAATCAAGTCCCAGATAATAACTTTTGAAAATCACGTCAAATATATCTCTAGATTCAAGATCTCATTTTCATTTCATTTCATTTTACACATTGCAGAATGTGGGCTCGAATCTAATTGGTCGCTATAGTCAACATCCTCATTCTAAAGTAAATATAGGCCTAAAGCTGGCCATACACTGGACGATATATCGTTAGTAAAGAAATTAATCGGCCAGCTTTAGTGTCATTATCAATCTGCAAGTAAAAATCACCAGGACTTTAGACTTTAGGTGGGTTTTCTTGTACACATGAGGAGATTAAAGGCTGGTGGCTGACAGATCTATTGACAATCCCTATAATTTATTCATCATTGGAGTATTTCTATACGGTTCATTACTCTTGTCATACTTTCTTCCACATTGTATTCTTGTTTTTGGTTTTCTTTCATTGCAGTCACTTCCCGCTTACCTTTATTTCCTAAGGTACAAGTCCTTGTTCTAATGCTGCCTTAATAAATTTACAGCTCACCCCTCCCGGCTCTGTATAAAACATTTCTTACCTGTCCTGTTGCTTGTTCTCTGCTCTCGCAAGCTCCAGTTCTTTTTCATTATTCTGCATTTTTTTCAGCAGCTCCTGGTGTTCCTGTGGATACAGATTTGTGAGTGTCAGTCACTCGGCTTAAATGCCCTCTCTTGGGTGGGCAGTAAATGTCCTGTCATTGTTTTTAGCTGTGACTTAGAATTCATGCATGGAATTGAATGGCACTATTCATTTATCTGTATGTTTTACATTACCTTTTCCATATTGGACAACAGTCTTTGCAGCATCTCCACTTCTGCCTGCTTTCCTGCTGCCATTTCTTGTGCCTCCCTGTGTGCCCGATTGCTTTGCTCCGCTTCCTGTTGCCAATGGCTCAGTCTTTCCTGGATACAGAAAAAATACAAGATGCAGTCTCCGACCACTCAAAATGAATCCATTNAAATAAAGGCCGTAAAAAAAGTCACCTCATAAAGCTTTCGGTCCGACTGATGACGTTTCTCTGTCTCCTGAAGCTTGGCGTACAATTTCTGTGCCGTCTCCCGCAAGTTCTTCCCATTATCCAATGGAAATTCCTGAGATAACATGGTCAGATTGTAAATGAACAGCTATAAGAGCTAGAGAGTCCTCATTATTGGAGTACTAGTAGCCCTATTCTCACCTCTTCATATTTCGACTCAAAGTGTCCAACTCCATTTTGTTTTTCTGACAGAAGGACCTGAACAATGAAATAACAAAGTCAGAATTATGAACCAATATTCTCTCAAGGTGCCTTCTGAAGAACAATTGCAATCCCTGTAATACAAGGTATCTCCCTCTCTATAGTCATTTTAACATCAGGTTTTTAGAATGCGCGTCACGGCTCAGTCTACATTTTATCCCAGTTTTACATCAGGTAAATAANCTGATATTTGAAGACCATCCCTGCCTCACCTTATCCAGTGGCCGTTCATCGTTTCCATATTTTGAGGCATCGATGTCTTTTCTGAGGAGTGTCAGGGAGGTCCGAGCCTTAATAAAAGCAGAGATTACCTTAAGGTACAGGTCCGATACATGAAGTGAACTAGATGAGCTTCCTGACTAGGCTTAATGTATACACAACATATATAGAACAATCTGATTAATAATTAATTGGCCATTATACCATCAGTGCAACTTGATCTATGAAAAGTGGTCAAGGACAGAGGTTTCAGCTAAATGGATTGGAAATATGAAGAGATAATGAGAGGAAAGACAGAACCAGTGAAAGCTTTCAGCATTAGTGAGACAAGCAAATCTGGTGAAGCTCAAATATCTCCACCAGGATGCCTGACTTTACAAGCTTCCCTGAACTGCCTCCAAATCTGCACATTTACATTCGATATTCAATGAAATATTTAATGATTTCCTGGTGTTACACAAATATTCCATCACGTNCAGCCTCTCACCTCTTGTATATGGCGAACCTCGTTCCTCAGCTGGCTCACGTTCCATTCATGGTTGGCTTTATCCTCTGCTTTGGCTTTCAGGTACACCTAGAAGTGATGACAGAACATTAAAGACTCTGCCATGAAGATGGAGGGAACCCTAATTTTTATGTAATAGGCAGGTACTGTAATAGATGGAAACCAGTGTATTGTGTATTTAATAGAAAATTCACCCCTATGTACAGCCATGGAGATTAATTGTATCTAGAACTCAATGTGCTTTCAATGTATGTGTTACAAACACTGTAACTGAGCCAGAGCATTTAAGAGACATGTAAATCTCAGTATACAAAGAAACCCTTAAGGCCCTTGTAAACAGACACCTGTACGAATGTTCCAGGACTACCCAGGCACACCTAGGCATGTACCAGACCTCGCTAAACTCAACTCGGATCTGCGCAATAATAACTGGGAGGAACCAGCAAATAGTTCATTAGGAATGTGTGACTTTTAATCTCACCTACCAGGGTTCAGCCCATGCAATTATTCTCTCAGCACAGTCCCAATAATACACATATGAAGTCATCTCTATCTACAGATCATCTGTAAGAAAACCTCCACCTTGGTGGTAGCTTTGTTGTTATGGGTCTTGGTTCTGGTACCTTTATAATCTCCTCATCGCCATCCTTGGATTTGATCAGTTCAGAGTTAAGTGGTCGAGACCCCCTGACAGGTCGTGAGGATATAAGGGCGAATGCACGTCCCACCGGCTGGAAACACACAAGAATATGTTAGTGACAGCTGCTGTGGTCTTTGTAATATATATGCTGTAGTCTGNGTAATATATAGTAGCAGTTATATTTAGTTACATAACCC
The DNA here is from genome assembly GCA_016617825.1 of Platyplectrum ornatum. Lineage (NCBI taxonomy): Eukaryota > Metazoa > Chordata > Amphibia > Anura > Limnodynastidae > Platyplectrum > Platyplectrum ornatum. Next base: position 50,259 of record JABWIB010001333.1, on the reverse strand, counting down.
TGTCAGAATGTTCATTATCCAACATTGACACAACATAGAAATGTCACTACTGAACAATTGGGTCCCGAGTCGGAGACATCGGAGAACACAAGTATTCAGAAACGTTAATGGAAGAACTAGCCCCTCTGTCCCCCCCCTCACCTTCACTTTGTCGCTCCTCTCTGGGGACTGGTCATTGCGTAGCGTCAGACGGAGGGTTTTAATGTTATCCTGAGGATATAAAACATCACTAAAGATATAGCAGAAGCATAGACNCATCATTTATGGTCGATTAGTGCCGTCATTGTACAATTCATCGCTTGACCAGTGAGCTCACAATCTAATTAGCTGTTGGTTGTCATAATGCAAGTGACCAAACAATGACTAAACCTATTCATCGGTTTTCTATTGTACATGACTCAGTTCATGGATTATTAACAAATAGCCATAAATGATCCATATTACACATACACTACATACCACTTATGTGTCAAACTATATATATATATATATATATATATATATATAACATCGGTCAATAAACCGTCCCGAAGCAGCTCCGACTGCCTTATTGTAATACAGTGAATCAGCACAACACAGCCTGACACTACTACCTCTCAGCCCTCTGCCCCTTAAGGTATACACATACTTGCCTAACACTACAAAAGCCTGCACATGGAGGAGGCCTGGGAGCGGAGGGGTTAAATCCACAGACATTCCTCAGTGAAACATGATACAGGTCCTTTGTTGGAGCAGAGTCTCCATTCTGCAGTAAAGCGGGATTACAGTGGTAATTATACTGTACCACACCTCAGCTGCCACAGAATAAATGACTATGTCTACCAGTACCATGGGAAATCAGCCTTAGCGCTGCATAGATTGTCAGCTCTGAGGAACACTGCTCCCCTCAGACACAATACACAGTTATAGCCTGGAATGAGAGTCATAACAGTACCCCATATGTTACAGTGTGCCCGATGCCCCCAGTACTCTGTTATCATCCATATTGCTACAACTTTCCACAAGTGCAGCCCCCTAACCCCAGACACCTCCCCCAGAGATATATACATCATACAATGACACCAGTAATATCATATTGTCTGCTCAGCATCATACAGAACCCACTGCAACCCCAACCACAGAATCTACAAGAATCTACACCTATCCTCCACTGTGGACAATACACAGGCAGTCACTGACCGTCTCAGAGTCCGGCTGAAGCTGTTGCAAGGTACACAGGCTGGCCATACTCTCACTGCATAGGACACCACACCACTGAGCCAGGAGGGGGTGGTGTCACAGCATATAACAGACACCACCCCTCCCACAACACAGGGAGGCCTGCCTTCAGAGCCTACCCACCCTCATGTTATAATACTACCTGCTCTTAACAGAGGGACTATACCACAGACTCATACNCTACTGCAGAGGAGACCAAGTGTAGCCTGGGTCTGTCCTACTNGCATTAGCTTGTAAGCTCCGGACATGATATTTCACATCATTAGATTGTAAGCTCCTGAGGTCAAGGTATATTCTTTGTCATTGTAAGCTGAATCACTGGGATAATAGATTGTAAGCTTTTGGCTTTGACTTTCTGTGGTCCTAGTTTTTTGGGGGGCTCCAGGAGGGATTGGGTCAGTGTTACAGGTGAGGTCACTATTAAGGTTCAGCTGCTTTTGCTGTCTAAAGTCCCTTTGAAGTGTTTACAAGGCAGCTTTTGTGAGCGAAATGACCTTCCATACAGGAGGAACAAGTATTTTAGGCGTTGAGATCCCGGTATTACACAAAGCAGTTCCAGCATGAGTCATGTCTGCAGGTGATGTCAGCGGTGAGGACAAGATGTCCTAATAAGGAGTATGAGAGGTAAATATAAACACAGAGGGGAAGGATCCAGGTAACACAACACAGGGCATTGTAATATTCTTATCACCTGCTGCAATAGCTGTGATATTATTGCACTGTAAATTTCTTTTCATAAATATAATTCCCAGTATCTTTTATCACCCCTATATGCTGATACATGCCATAGTGCCACTTATACAGTAATTCCCAATATCTCTTCTTACAGTGTGTTGACATGCACAATACCACTCCTCTAATCCTGTCTGTCATTCCCAGTGACTCTCCTTACCCCTATATACTGGCACATGCACAGTATGACTTTCCTTTTCTTGTATGTAACCACAGTATTCCTTTTTCACCCGATACACTAACATGCACAGTAGCACATCTTGTTCTGTGCTGGATATTATTCTCAGTATTTTTCTCTCTGGGTTGTGTAAATACTCTAATGCAGTTGTTGCTGGTTTTAGCAATTGTCGTCATCAGAGTGTGGTTTCCCGGCTGCCTTGGATTCCTGTCATGTCTTATCCACTGTCCCCACATTCTTCACAATGTTTGCAGGAGGGGGGGAGCCAGTTACAGGGATTATCTGGTATCACATTACTGTGATTCTCTGGACATGCAGCCCTGTCCTGGTGTCAGATGTGAGAGGGGATGACCTGGACCATAGAGTGACTTATGCCCTTGGCCAGCAGAAACAGGTGGTGTGCCACAGCAGCCCAACAACTAGATATACTCAATCTTCTCCCGCTGAAAGACAGCGGCACCCACACACTGTGTTTTTTTAATAGTAAGAGGCNGAATTCACTCCCAAACTTTTATTTTGTAGTTTGCAGTTTTGTAGTTTGTAGTTTTACGTTTAACAATATGGAACTAGAGAATATGTTCTAGGCAGACCTGGGCCTAAATATACTAAACTGTGGGATTGCATAAGTGGGAATGTTGCCCATAACAACAAATCAGAGTTTACATTTTCCAGTGTGTAAAATGAAACTAAGTTTGAATCTGATTGATTACTATGGGCAACATCCCCACTTACAATTCCGCAGTTTATTAAATTTACATACTGGAATATGTAAGCTCTGGATATACAGAATCCAGTATGGACGCAATCCCAGTGGCGCAAAACTGAACACTGCAGGTTGCCACAGTACATTCCCCAGTCCTGGCACAGGGCTGCTATGGGTGATGATCTAGACTCCTAGGAATGTAACAGGAGCCTGAAGAAGGATCTGTGATCTCATCACATGTCTACAAATAATCTGGGAACCCCCCTCTTGTCCCTGGGGAGAGAGAGTGACACACAGCCCCACAGCTCACTATGTACCATACACTGACCAGAAAACAACACTCACAAGAGACTACGGCATCAGTTCAGTTAACATCTAATGATGCCAAGACCAGTCCTACAAGTCCAGAATGTCATTACGGAATCAATAGTAACCTTCCTGTGGATACAGCGTTTATATTTAATGTTATTTGAGAGGGGATCCAGATCTACTGCTTTATCCTAAATTCTGTACAGGCAGGGTAAGAAGGTTCATTGTCTTACCATCCGCATAGGATTTACTTACAGATACCATCCTGATGCTAATATTTGTTCCTAACGTATGTGCTATAATGGTTATTAATACAAGTTCTACGTAATATGTTGCCACTACATAATACTGAAATCAGGTTTGGTGCAAATTCTATGATGAAATAATATTAATATAATGTCATTTCATGGACACTATTAAAGGACTAATCACTAAAATTGTATTAANGTGGAGCAGTCCCCAGGCCCCACTGACCAGGCAGGGGTTGGGCTCTTNGTTTTATGGCTGGTGAAATGGGGCCAGATTCATATTCCTGTGCACTCGTACGGGAAGCAAGGGAGTGCAGGTGAGGAGAGTGAACTCTCCTTTCACTCCCCCTCTCGTGCTGTCACGAATGTGGAGGTCTAGCAGCTAGACCCCCCACCTTAACTCATTTGTGCGGATCAGCAGTCAGTGCAAGCGCATAAATCCCTCCCCCNAAAAAAAGTTTCCCGCCGCCCAGCTAGCATAATTTGGGATGGCTGAAAGACCTGCCCCGCGGCGGAACTTGAAGCACAGCGTTCTACCAAAATGGGTGACAAAAACATTGTCAGCATGCTAGGGTGTGTGCGCGAAAGTTAGGATTCAGCCCATTGTCTTAGTTTGAGGAATCAAAATAACATTTCCTGTTACAGTAACCATGGCCTGTGTGACTGACCAGGAAAGTGGGACACAATTCACAAGCTTTTTTTTTTTTTTAAAAGCTCTTTATTTAGATTTTTCACAACAAAAAGAAGCCTTTTTTAACGTGATTTATAGTGGAGAAGAAATTTGGCTGTCACCCATCTGCTGGCAGAAAAACCATGTGACATGGAAGGGTCCAGGCGCAGTGTTTTAGCATAAAAAAAATGCTGATTTTTAAAAATTACAAGAAAACCCACAAGCTCTGTGCCCAGGACATTGCCACCCAGGAGGCTGCCTCCCATCACCNCAGGTAGATAAGGATCATGTGGTATACCATGAGACACCTGACAACACTGACTGCCCCCTCCACCTTCCCCCATAGTGGCCGTCACTGGACACAGATGCACCAATCAGCCAGACTTGGGGTTGGGTGCTGCGGTGTACGCTCCTGTAATGTATAGTTGGATGGTTCAGAGGGCATTCCAGNGTGAAATGACTGCACCTGCACCCAGGAACAAACGACCACAACCAGCTAAAAACCAGCACCAGGCAGTGTACAAATCAGAGATGCTTTTATTTAACGTGCCAGAATGATACGAACATATAGAATAATGCCCCCGGATCCCATAGAAAAGCAGATCTTCCAATACACAAATAATCACATAAACAGAACAGAGCCAGCCAATCACAGACAGACATAGGGGACTATTATATTGCAATCTACTGGCGCAGGGCTCAGACTCTGATGGTCCTGCATCTGGCTGAGATCTGGTCATTTCATTATATAGAATTATATATTTATATGCATAGAACCTTCTTATAATAAACTCTGGATATATATATATATATTCTTGGAAGCAAATAATTTTCCTCTCGCCCATATACCAGTCATGTGGTGCCCCTGGCCCCCTATGTCCAAGTATTAAAGATTTACAGTAATATAACAGTCATTGACATTCATTTACAAAACGACAAGACGTGCAGCTCAATGTTTACACTCAACGTGTTTCGCACATGGACAGTGAAGACGCCATAGAACGGGGATAATGCACTGCTGGTCTCCGCTCCCAGGAGGGGGTTAATGGAAGAGGCACTGGTGGGATGGAGCTGGAGACTTCAAATGTAGCACCTTATATGTAAGGACCACATGGAGAGTGGTGCAGCTGGACCGGCCCTAAACTCCAAGGAAGAGGCTGTATGAGCAGCGGGGTTGCCACCGGCAGTGACTGCCTGGAAAAGGCACAGTGGGCTACATTCACCCCTCGTGCAGCGAGCGCCAATTGTACAGGCAATGGGCATTTGGAGCAGGCTTAAGGTTAGGTGGAAGCATGGTGCATCATGTATTCATCACCAACCAGCAGCGCAAGGCCGGCATGTACATTCACGAGGAATGCTCCTCGAGGAAACACCCATGGGCGGCACAGTAGGTGAGGCGGCGTCCAGAGCTCTGGATAACAGTCGTGCCAGGAAATGAAGCGTTGCTACGGACTGGTCAGCATGAGCTAGTCTGGAGATTGCTCTCAGTCAGGAGAGACGTTATAGAGCTGGGGTCATATGAGCCACCAAACTCTCCATCAGAGCTCAGGTCATCGTCGTCAGCAGTGGGGCGTACAGGTTTCCGTCTGCAGAGTAATGGAGAGATTATGGCTTGCATCCATGCCCCCACCCTGACTCTGTTCTTCCTCTATACAGTACCCGGTTCTCCACCCCAGACTGGCTGTCCTATCCGCACTGCTTACCCTGTTCCAGCTTCACCTCTCCTGTCTACCACTTCCATAATCTCTCCTCCAACCGGTCCCCAAAAAACATTCTATTCTAGTATTCTCACCATTCTAGTATTCTCACCATACTGCTTATCAATTATCCTGTCATATTCCCCAGGACTCAGATATACGTAAATATTGTTTTTATAGGCTTTGGAGCCAGGACCTTCCTGTTCTCACCTGGACTCCTTCTCCATAGCTTTGAGCCGGGCCTGCAGCTGCTCATTGATCTCATGGGCCTCCTCCATTTCTCGTACTGCTTTCTTCCGCAATCCCTCCAACCGCTCAATCTCCTCCTCTGCCTCATCCACCTGTCTCTTTAGGGCCTTCACCCTCAGGTTGAGCTGCAGGAAGAGAATACCCATGAGATGTTACAGATACTTCACTTATATGGACTTCTAGGATGGTAACAATTGGCCTGAGAATCTCACCTGGTCCTTCTGGTCATTCACTTGGAGTCGTTCGTCTTCCAGTTGAATGTTCAGTTCCTTCAGTTTTCTCTCCAACTTGCGGTTTGAGGACAGTAAAACATTCTTCTCCCTGAGAAACAGGACAGGGATAGGATGAGAACAGCACTTTTTTTTTTTTTACCAACTACTTTGCATTCCACATTACCCAGCGGAGTCTCTTGGTAGCATGGTAGCACGGTAGCACATGTTCCACAAGATGACCTATTAAAATCCCCAGTATATAACTCCATTATAATCCCTAGTTCTAACTTCCAGGGTTACTGATCTCTGCCACAATGCTCCTCTATGGAGATTACCTCCTTTAGCCTCTGAAAATGTCATGTTCCTATCAATGCCTGTGGGACTGTTCTATCAAGACATTTTGGGGTCTCAATAATTACCTGCTGTCTAAAAAGACAAGGTTAAGCTCTCTATCCTTGTCTTTTTCTGTCTCATGAACTGGATGAACACTTCTTTACTTAAACTATTTTGTGACAGAGGGAAAAACAAACTTTTTAATACAAGCAAATTGCAGTTTCATACCACTACCTGGTATGAAACTAGATGACTTGACCCTGTATGACTGGACTTTTTTGCTATAGTCCACTGGGAATTGGCAACAACCCAATTGTCCTACTGTTTAAATCTTTATCTATTCCCCTACTTCCTCTATGTGCAGAGAATTTTATTTTTTACTGGAGCAGAAAATAAATCAAAATACAACATAAATACACACATGTCAAAAGCAAATACAATGTAAACAATAGTAAACAAAAACATTGACACAAATTGCACAAAGAAATCAGCAGCATGAAGGTGGCCATACACGGGCCGAATTTCATCCAAAGCTCACGAATATCGTGAGCACACTCACNCATCTGATGTCTTCACTGGGCACCACAGCGGTGCCCATCACCTTCTCCTGTGCTGCGGCGTCTCTGTCCTGCACGAAGAGGANGCTGTATATGTATGACGCCGTCACGTATATACAGCGTCCTCTCCGTGCAAGACAGAGACGCCACAGCACAGGAGAAGACGTCAGATGGGTGAGTGTATTTTTATTTAATTTATTTCTTTTTTTTAAAGGTATTTTTTACTCTCCCCCATTGGCCATCATAGGAACGAAGTCGTTCCGTGGATGGCCTGCAAACAGGGTGATTTTCCCTAGGGAAAATCACCCCGTTTGTCGGTGCCGATTATCCACAGGAACAAAGTCGTTGTATGGCCAGCTTAAGACATGAGGGACCAGGATCATGAGTTAAGCTGGGCATACACTGTAAGATAAATTGTTCCAATCAAAAGATTTTCCATGAATTGTAGGGATGGTAAAATGAATGTCAGTGTTTTTATGCAGGGAGAATACTTTATTTCTGCATTTTGCACGCAGTCCATTTTGAATAGAGGCCTCCAACCAGTCCATAGGAAACAAATAAAACAGCTTAGTGCCTAATATTTAGGGGCAGTCATAATCCAATGTCTTTTTTTTTACTGTTTTTCAAACCATGGACAAGCTGACCCAAAAATTATTTGGTTCATCTTTGGTTTACTGTTCCTACTTCTTAATTTTACATTCTCTCCTACGATAAATAAAACCTCAAAAGACGTAAACACAGTTTAAAGCATTATGACATTGTATTACAATGAAATCTGTTATACCACTGTCACCCTACCCTACCAACTTTATCACTGTAAATAGATATGTATGATGGAATATTTTATGGAACATTGCTTCATACAATGAAAAATAGAAAAGGTTAGAATGAGAAACACGACAGGGATAGAAAACAGGAGCTGCTCAACGAATGAGAAGGTGGCAACACAATTTCATTGACCACAGTGTAAATAAATGTGGATTAGAATCTGTCGTTTCTTGCTCTGCTAACAATCTGATGTCGCGCCCCAGGACTTTGCTTACCTTTCCTCGGACTGCAGCCTCTCCTGGACCTCCTGCAGTCTGGCTTCCAGCTGGGATGTGTTGGCACTGGGCTTCTGCTGGCCTTCCATGCTAGCCACACGGCTCTTCAAATCTTTATTCTNGAAGATGATGAATAAAGAGACACAGTGAATACGGGAAGTCTCCCTCATTCCCAATATGCACTCTGTTTTTAAAATTCGTGTTTCGGGAGTTTAGTGAGGGGTCGCCCTGCTGTATTATGTATATTTCTTAAGCATTATCGCCACCTACAGGCTAAGGAAGATATCTGTGCCCACACACAGAGAGACCCCAGCATAACACTCACTTGTCTCTCCAGAGAAATCTTGTCACACTCCAGGTCCTGCCGGCTGCTCCTCTCCTGCATTAATTCTGCCCTCAGCTGATCCATCTTTAAAAGAATGATAGAGCAGATCAGGCTTAACCACAAGAGGGTGCTGTTGGGCTAAAACGAGATTCTGTGGTTAGAATAATTGCATTACCTGGTCTCGGCTGCGGTTAATACGGTCGGTCAGGAGTTCCACTGTATTTTTCTCCTCATCCAGCTCCACCTCCAGATGCTTCACTTTATCCTGAAAAATAGACCATTTTATATAGTTACCTGTACTGTTGGGAACATTGTTCCAAACCTACTGTACAATACTTATCCTGTGCTTTTCTGCTGATTCCATTGCCCTCCTCACATCCTGATATATTCTGTGCTTCTGTCACCCTGCTCCTTCCTCTATACAGCTCTCACTTATCTGCTAATATACTCTGTGCTGCTGTCTATATACCTGTAAGACTCACCTCCAGTACTTTCGCCTGCCGGGAGCGGTCATCCTGGAAGCGTTTCTTGGACTCCATGTCCTGCTCCAAGCTCTGCAGCCTTTGAATGACCAGCTCCTTATCCAGCAGAATGGTCTCTTTCTCGGCCTGGCTGTCCTGAAGAGCTAGCTTCTGCCGTTGCATCTGGGAATACAGGTAGAAAGAGTTTGCTGATGTACGAGTGTGCCACCTGCTGACCCTTAATTAAATAAAAGAATAGTAATAAAGAGAATAATAAATAATAGGTCGTGGCTTGGAAGGTGCAGCTATCGTATGTGCTTTCCAAAAGCTCAGTCTNGCGCCCTATTTACTGCCACATATCAGGTATTGCTGGGTACCCGATGTTCACTGCTCACACTGGGAACCTCATCGGATGGATTGTCTACGGCTGGCTGCCGCCCCTGAACCTTAAAGTTGCGTCATCAGCACTCATCAGTATCCATGACCCTCCTTNTGGTGCATGCATTTGGCATCTGACCTCTACCTTCCCTCCACCTTCTTTCCCACTGGGGCTTTTTTGGGTCCCTCCTGCCGCTGTTTAAATGGGTTTCTGTGGTTTATAGCGGCTTCTCCCACGTCTGCACCTGTGGCCACCATTTTGTGGATTGCACATCTTGCTGGGGCGGTGGGGCTTTTATGGGCTGATAGTTGCTGCATAAGTTGACATACCTTCCATCCTACTGGTCCCTGTGAGTTTGGATTTTGAAGAATTTGGTGCTGCAATCTCTATGCTACATGTTACTTCTGACCTAACCTCTGGGAGGCACCAGATCAGCAAACCAAGTACCTTCAGTTTTCCCTGCTGCCCTNACGGACACTGTTCCTATTCGTGACTCAACAACTGATTAAGTAACTTTCCAGGGCTCCTGAGAGCTCTGATGGGCCCACTTTCTTAACTGTACTGGGGTTCTGTACTCACCTCTAAGTCCATTTTCTTTCACTCATTGTTTCACTCCCTCATATTTTGCCAGGGAAGCGACCAGCTGGACCTTCTCTCTACCTTGGCTCACCGAACCAGAAAAAAACAGGAAATGCAGCCATATATTCTAAGACCAACACCATTTAGCAGGACATTGCTCTCCAGTTAAGGGTTCCAGTGAAAGCTGCGATTTCTAACCTCATTCTGTAGAAACAACCTACAGCTACAGAGTATGTATCCAGTCCCTCTCTGCCAAATAATCTGTTGGGTCTTTTTAAGCATCTCCTGCCCGACTTTTCACCTACAGACCTGTTACTTGATCAAGCTCATAGGGCCTTTAGATCTTGACCTGCAGCAGTCTAGCGCCTGGAAGATGTGATCATCTGGTTTCACTTCACTCTAAGGAAAAGCTCCTGGTTGCAGTCAGTACCCGGGATTCCGTTGAATTTGAGGGGACACCACTGCTGCTGTTCCAGGATTTGGCTTCCTCTACAACCCAGAAGCGCAGAGATCTGGAACCTGTCACTTGTGACACCTGGATGCCAGAAATGACACCTATTTCTCGGTACCACACAGTGTTNGCTCGCCCATTCAAATGGTCATTGTCTACCTGGTTCAAGTACTTGGCTCTGCCGATAACACTCCATTGTGCTGGATGGATCATACTAGNGTATCCATTTGCCTAGACCTTTTTAAAACTGTCCCGAAAGCGCCTCGATGGTGCCTGGATGATTCTCTCCTATTGCAATCAGACACTGGAGGTACAAGAAACCACTTTGACCTTAATGTATTGTTTGGGAAGCCACAAGGTCACCATTCGCACACAATTAATTAGTAAAGCGACAGGTGCCAAGAAGCATGCCTCCTTGGCGTTATCTTCCTTGGCAACGCTTTTCTGTGATCTCACCACCCGGTCCCATCTCAGAGACACTGCTTCTTTCTTGATTTGACAAGCTGCTTTACGCTGTATTTAGGGGCTGATTCAGCCCTGCGTCCCCGCTTGCTGCGGCCTCCAGAATCCCTGAATCAGGCCATTAGTTCCCACAAAAATTGCTAAATTCTCCATAGGGGTTTCTGATCTGTGTTGGCATGGCTGTTCAGTCCCAGGGACTTTCATTCACATTTGGTGGAGCAGTCCCAAAATCAGGTGGCTCTGGTNTATGGTAAAAGATTTTCTCACTTCCCTTCTACCATTCCTCCCACAGTATTGACGAGCCCCCAATGCAAACACTTTCACCATTTTACAGCAGCAGTTACTTGCTCTATTGCCTTGCAATGCGGAAGCCTACTGCCCCATCATTTCAATTAATCCTCAATAAGATGTGGCACATATGTGTAATGAAGTACATGACCTCTATCCTTCACAACTCATCGAATTCCTTCAGCAAAACTTGGGAACTACCCAAGCATCTCTAGAATGACTTAAATGCCCCCTCCCCCTCTTTCTTTTCCCCACTCTCTCCCTTAACTGTATGTGTAGTCTGCCATACTTTTCATATTGTTGCAATCCTATATTCTTGTTACCACTAAAATGTGGTTCCTTTATAATTACTGTTCAGTTATGTGTAAATGAAGCAGCCAACCTCTTCTCCATGTAGTCCTTACCTCCTCCTGCATTCTACTGACGCTTAGCTGCAGCCTCTCTGCCTCTGCAGCCTTTTCCTTGGCCTGTTTTTGGGATTCTGCTATCTCCCTACGAGATTTTTCTTTATATTCTTCCAGCTGCTTCTGCAGTATCTGCAGAGAGTCCCGAGATTCATGGGACATGCTGTCCAGCTAAGAAGAAAAAAAAAAAAGAGTCATTTCCAATGTGGCACTTTCCATGTACCCACCACTCTCTAACCCTTTACATTGCCCATCTCTAACCCCCAATGCTCTCATCACTGGATCTCACCTCTCGGGTCAGCTTCTCCATAGATTTGTCCAGCAGACGCTTCTGTTCCTCCAGTTCATTTTTTGTTTTCTTAAGCTGGTCTTTCTGCTTCATCTCCTCCTGGTAACACTCCTGTAATTCATCATACTCCAGTGTCAGACGCTTTAAACTCCTCTGAGCCTCATCCAGTCTGCTCTCCAGTTCCCTCTTCACCATGGAGAACTCCTGACCCTGGTCTGTGGCTTCTCCCAGAGACTCCTCCATCCTCTTCCGGTCTGCCTTAGAAATGATGGAGAATGACAGTATTATGACAGCCTCCTGGAAGGACCTCACGTTTTGTGGACATCTACACTACACACATCTTACTTCNAGTTTGCCGATCTTGTCCTTGAGTCGGTTCTCTGCACGTTGGAGGTCATCACAGAAGGTCTTCATTTCTTTTAGTTGGGCCTCCAGGCCCAGGATCTTTCTCCGGAGGTCATCATTCTCGTCCCTGGATTCTTGCAGGGAATTTTCAATCACTTGCCTAATCCGCTCAGATTCTGCCTTCTCCTCCTCCAGCTTCTTCTTCATCTAAGTAGAAAAATTACTGAATGAGTTTAGAATGCAACTTCATTANAAGAAATGTATCGCTGGGCAGTCTCGAGTTCCTCACCCGAAGCAGCTCCTCTTGATCTTTCTTGCTTTGCTGCANATCCTTGCTGAATTGATCCCTCAGTCTCTCCGTCTCACGGTCGTGGCCCGACACCTCCTCTTTTAATGCTCCCTTAAGAGCAGAGAGCTCCCGGTCGCGCTGGTGTAGATTGTCATCCAGACGCTGCTTCTCCTGTGAGAGCTGCTTCACCTGCTCCTGGAACCTCTGTAGCTCCTGCCAAGGGAGAAATATAGAAATCACTAATGTACTGTACCCAGATACCGAGGACAGGGTCCACGCATAGAGGAGGAAGACAGCATTGTCACGAGATAACACAGGACATAATAACTGCCAAATAGAAATAACCCCAAAATCAAAGATCTCAACAGGTTGTGTAGAGTGGCCTCCTGGAGGTATAATCTTGATAACTGCCTCTAGTGGTGTTGGGACAAAGTGTGCAGAACTAGCCCCCAGGCCACTCACCTTAAGAAGGTCGTCATAGTCTTTCTTGGTCTGTTGCAATTCCCTGCTGAACTGTTCTTGCAATTTCTCTGTCTCACGGTCATGGCCAGATACCTCGTCTTTTAGCGCCCCCTTCAGTGCAGAAAGCTCCCGGTCACGCTGGTGTAACGTATCCTCCAGCCGCTGCTTCTCCTGAAGGAGCTGCTTCACCTGCTCCTGGAACCTCTGCAGCTCCTGAGGAAGATCAGTTGTGGAGAATCGGGAACAGGTTCAGTTCTCTGCATAATGGTNCATCAGACACATTCCTTGAATCGGCTCAGTAGACAGCACCACCTGTCACAGAGCTGAACCAGAGCTTTGTCTGACCTTGGTCTCTGCTGGTCTTCTATCAGCAGCTACTTGTACTCAGTAGGCTGGGTTTTCTAACATATACTGTTCCCTTTGCTTGTATACTAGTTGTTTCTCTGCCTCTACTACTGTGTAGAGTTCTGAGTGTATTGTTTTATTGTTTTTACACTTGTTAAAAATGTTCAATCATTAAATTTACAGCAGTAGTCTGGNCCAAAGCCTCAGGTAACAGCCTGCTTCTATCTACATATTTCACATTGTTACATGGAAGACAGGAGAATTATGGCCTGTGCGGTGTACATTGCTAACATTGCTCTGAGTGTACAGTATGTCACCCCATTAATGTGCAGGTCACATGATAAGGAAGTGTCAATTTTTTTAGTGTGATCTCACAATCACGCTTCACAGCATTTGTTTGAATCCTTATAACACCCTAATTTTACTAATAAGTGATGTAACACAGTCATTCTGAAACTTTCCCAGTCGAGGCACCCTTAGGGCCCCCATCATTTTTTAAAGTTACCCTATGACAAAATAATTTTATAGTCATCAAGCGATTTCTTTAAGCATTTCATCNGCACAAATAAGTAAAAATTAGGTAAACAATTGTTCCGTATGTCCTCTTGCAATAATCTTGCCATTAAGGTACACTTTAAAAGCATAAACCAAAATGATGAAAAAAATTTTTTTTTAAAAAAATCATCGTTTGGAAGTACCACATTTGCAGATTTCCTTTTTTTCCCCCATACAATTATTTCCGGCTCCCAATTCCTTTAAAAAAATTGAATTAAAAATTGGTTCCTTTTTCATCCAATCTTCAAACAATTTACCTTACCTTGTGTGNCTATCTTTAGCTATGTACCGTATATACTCCGAGTATAAGCCGAGGCACCTAATTTTACCACAAAAAACTGGTCAAACTTGACTCGAGTATAAGCNGAGGGTGGGAAATNCCGCAGCTACTGCTAACTGCTCCTTTAACCACTTAAGCTCTTAACTGGAGGAATGCTATTACTGATGCAACNNTCTGACCGCACAGGGAGACAGCACAGAGAGAGAGAACACCTTTCTTCATGACTCTTGACACTTTCACATTGCAGCACTTCCTATGGAAAGGGGAGGGGGAGGTAGATGGAGGGNGATCTGAAAGGGATCAAGTACAGCCTTTAGCATTACAAGCTGATTGCTGCTTGTAGGAGGGAACTTTAGCTAACTGAAGCCCCTCCACATCAATCTAGCAGCTGCACACAGGACTTGCAGCTACTGACAGATAATGTTACAGTGGAATCATTGTGGAGAGGCAAGGGCTACCGCAATTACCTGTCTGCACACAGAAATATCATGGCGCCCCCCACCAACCTAGCAGCTGCAGACACCAGTGGCAGGCGAGAGGGAGACCCTAGACCCAAGTATAAGCCGAGGGGGTAGTTTCAGCACAAGTTTCATTCACAGGTATGATTATGTTAGACATGTACTTGAACACCTGTGGCGACGCTTCATCCCCAGCCAGATCTTTTCTTATGGAGTAATGGGTTAATTATAANTATTATGAGATTACAAACCTTCTTTGCAGCTTCTGCCTCCCCAGAATCTATGGATCCTTTCTTGACTTGATCCATCTCTGACTGCAGAAGAGCGAATCGATCCTTCATCTCATTTAACTCGTCCTCAAACTCCTCCTTCTCCAGCTTCAACTGCAGCACTCTGCACAAAAGAGACAAGGGTCATGTGACTGACAGCGGAACCACCAATGCCACGAGCATATATCTGAGAGATGGAACACGAGGACCACNGACACCAGAAGCCCACAGTAGAGCAATGTCCTTACATAGAGGACCATTTATCCTGGGTCATCAGCTGTGGGAACTGGCATACTCACTCTTGCTTTGCACTGCGCAGCTCCTCTTTATTCTTCTGGAACATCTCCTTCCACTGATTCATCTCATCACTGCTCTCCTCCAGCTCCCGCTGCAAGTTCCTTACAACCTGGTTTATCTTCTGACGTTCAGACTCCAGACTCAGCTGATCCTGGGGGGAAAACACAGACAAGACTGCAGCAGAGTGGTGGATGGGACGGACAGACCGCTGACAATGATCAGATTGTCACATAATGATGATTGGGCATAAAAAGACAGGGGACGGCGAGAAGACGCGGGACAGACAGGAGGAGGAGACACAGGACTGAAGGCAGGTGGAGAGTAAAAAAAAAAAAAAACATGTGTGATTTGTCTGTGAAATGTTAGCTCCCATCACCATTTGCAGCTGATTATGCATCTAGCATAAAGTAAGGACACAGAGCACACAGCAGAGTGAATACCACTATACTGCAGAGCTTTCCTGCCGCTGTGATACCTGGGACACGTTTTCCATGTTTTTCCTCAGCTGCTGCATGTCATTTTGGTACTGCTGCCTCACATGCTCCATCTCCTTATCATGGTTGGACACCTCATCCTTCAGAGCCCCCTTTAGGGCGGTCA
>JABWIB010001333.1:0-19654 GCA_016617825.1 Platyplectrum ornatum | reverse complement strand
GGGGGGGGGGGTTAAAATGAATGTCAGTGTTTGCATGCAGGCAGAATACTTTAGTTAGGCTGGAAACATCATCCCTCACCTGTCAAAGGTGTCACATAGGGAAATGCCAAAAAGACAAGCTTTAGGGTTCAGGGGAAAGGAAAGTTGAAGAGTACCCAAAGAAACCTGCCACACCGCCCCCCAAAAGTGATAGACCCGGGGGCAATCCCAAAACAAGTGCAGAAAGGTCCCGGAGGAGTTGCTACATTTAGGGCAGTCCCCCTCCCCCCTCCTCACCTCTTATATGGGCCAGCCGGCGAGGGGTGAGGTACACTGTATGTAGGATATAAAAGTGTATCTGCTGGAAGCAGAGGGAGGACGTNGCCNGCCNAGAGGATGACAAAACCTCTTCCCATTCCTCATCATCCAAGGTACCCACATCCCGTTCCCAGCATTCCCGTAGCACCGCCATAGGATCCGACCTGGAGGAGCGAAGAGAAGAGTAGACATAGGAGATGGCAGCCTTCAGGGACAGTGGAGTCAGTAAGGTTTTTAAGGGAGAAGGGGAGAGGGGAGGAAGGGAGTCAGAAAACCGAGCAGTCAGGGCATGTCAGAGTTGTAAATAGCGGAAAAAATGTGTAGAGGGGATGGAGAACAGGTTTTGTAACTGAGCAAAGGAGCNGAGAATCCCATCTGTGTACAGAGAGCCCAGTGAGTCAATCCCATAGGACCCCCACACAGTCCCCCCATGCAAAGTCAACAAGTCAGGAAAGTGGAGCGAGTGCCATACTGGAGTGTCAGGATCCATGCCCGTGCCTCCCAGGAGTTTGTGGGCCACACTCCAGACAAGGCGAGCCTGGCGCAAGAGCGGTACCCTACCCACTACACGGTTGTTTGCAAGCAGGTTTTGTAGAGGAGTCCAGCCCCTGCCACCCCAGTAAGCCAGAAAAAAGGCGGTGGTCGCATCGACAATACCCCGCACCCACGGTATCACCTGGACCAGCTGTGCCACCAGGTAGTAAAGCTTAAAGTCAGGGAGGGCAAGGCCACCCACATCCCTGAAGATTGTTGTTAGGAATCTGGACACATACGCAAACTAAGAACACAGATTAATTAAGAAACATAGGCAGACGAACAAGTAAATGGGTGAGGAATGAACTGGAGCAGTATAGATAATGAACACAGAAGAGCTACAGATACAGAAAATATTGGATACTGGAGATTTAAGTACAAGGGTAACTAAAAGAACAAATTATGCATAAACAACAATGGGAACAGGGTAATGAATACAACCGACCGAAATACAAAAAAAAGGGACAAAGGGTTGCCATTAATACAGATACACAGGGAAATAGCAGAACAAGAGCACACATCAGCCAGTTGGCAAGACAAGAGAGGCAATGACCAGCAACCTGGACAGGGTGGGGTAGTCAATATAACAATGCTGTCCAGGTGCCAGTTAATTCATTAATAGGCTACAAAAGTCCCAACAGCTGCCTCTAGGGGTGAGTATGTGAAATGTCCACAGACAAATGTCAAAGATTGCCCCTAGGGTCCAAAGGGTATAACACATGCACATAACAATTGATCCTCAGTGAAAGGAGTTGCAGCCCTTTCTCTTCCATTTGTNAATACTTAAATAATTATGATTATCAGCCATAGCCCAGACATCATCCTTAATATTTGTATTTTCCATCATTAGTCTCATTATTCCCTCTTTTACCATTCATCTATATACATGAAAAAATGATGCCTTAGCATACCTATCACCACTATTGAGTTTTTTATATACAGACTAGATACACGATATTACATACGAGATAGATACGTAGAGATATATATCTGATAGCTAGAGATAGATTATGTAGATAGATTTCATAGATATAATTGATATAATTGATGAGTCCAGAGACAACTTAAGCAATTTGGAACCATTCACACTACAGGGCCTAGCCCATCCCCAGCCTGTCATTGACCTAAGTCGATAATGGAGGGGAAGGAAAGAAGACCCACCCCAAACCTTTACCCATTAACCATTCCCCCTAGCCAAATTAACACACCAGTTTTTGCAAAGAAACACAATTAATTAAAGGACTGGGGTACTGGGAATAGTGCACAATAATTCACATTCAAACGTAGACATAATGGCAGATAGTTTAAGGACACTCACGTACAAAACAGAACAAACAACATAAACGTCCTCGCTTTAACTCTCATGAAAGCAGAGGCCTTAGNGGGGATTGAATGAAGATACGATGCCTGTCAACAATTGTTCGTCCTGGCCCCCCATGGGATGAAGGGGAATGGAACCCGAGGGTCTGTGAAGGCTGGTTCAGGAGCAGTGACAACCCCACAACAACGCATGTGGTTGGTTTAACTCGGGCCGGTCATATCCCATCCCCAGCAGCAGTCTTTCTCCGACTTCCCATACTCGGTTGACGGGACAATAATGGCTGTCTCCTTGGCGGGACTAGACTCAAATTTAGCTGATAGCTATAGATCGTCCCAGACCTGGCCATGAGTCTCTCAGCTGGATCGTACAAACGGGCCTTGACCCACTCTCCATCAGACTACTCCATCTTCCTCCCAGTTCTCAGTGGGTCAGTGAATCGTCACAGGTCTCCATGGAATTGAGTAATAAAAGTCCTCCACATAAGTTGTTCTTTGTTCTGCTCGCTGGGCCAATCTTTGTAGCCACTTTGCATGGTGCCGAGCCGCACAGCCTCTCCCCATCATCCGATTAGGGTCTTGTGGTGGCTTCNGATTGATGTTAGCAGGCTACTCCAATGCTTTCACCGGCTCCCCTGTCCAATCATTTAGAGGTGACTCTACTCTGCTGAGGCTCTTCAGCACTAGACACAGGGCTGTACGACCTCACCAGATGCCCTGACCATCCCGTGGGCACAAATGGTACCTTCCCCATCTCAGATGAACTGGGCTCTGCCCTTGGGGAAACAAACAGAACCCTCTCCAGGTCTTCCTCCGTTTCCATTCTGTCCATTCAATCACAAAGGGACGCCACCTCTTCCTTGGATGGGGTGATTGCCCTTCCATGGTCTTAACTCTCTAGTTGCGTATTGCACACCATCAAGATCCTATCCACCTCTCCCTATTTTGCGCGCTCTGGCGTATTTTATACTCATGACATCAGATAGGCCCCTAGCCAATGACAAGATGCTAGGCCTGTGGAACACACGTGATACACAGAAAATCAGGTGCCTGGTTTTGCACCTGCTGGCCTGTTAGCCAATAGTTTACACATAACATTATCATCTCCACTCCTTCACCTCAGTAACAGTATAGTTAGTCAGAACCAACTATCTCCCAGTTTATTTCTGCCCAACTTAACCCCTTGTGATGTCAAAGTATCACATAATATATAGATATGATATAGGCAGGCAGATATATAAGTATTGGATAGATAGAAAGGTAGATACAGTAGATAGATCTAATAGACAAAAATAGATAAATAGATATATAGGCAGATAGAACTAATAGAGATATATTAGATAGGTAGATAGATCGATTCCATAGATAAAATAGATAGATATGTTATGATAAAGTTAGGCAGATAGACAAGTATTAGATAGATAGATAGTTAGATTAAATAGATAGATATGAGATATAGATAGATATGAGAGATATTTAATAGAAAGATAGATATAAGATAAATAGAGATAGAGATAGACATTAGATAGCAAGACATAAATGAGATAGATAGAGAGCTAGAGTTAGATAGACATATATGTAGCTAAATAGATATTAGATAGATATAATAGATACATAGAAATAGATAGAGATAGACAGATAGACAGACAGGTATGAGATAAATAGAAATTACAGATAGATAGATAGATAGATAGATAGATAGATAGATAGATAGATGGATAGATATAATAGCAGGGCTTGCCGCTGACATCACAGGGGTTGTTCGAAATGGCAGAAATCAGCAAAAATATGTTACCAGTTATGTTGAGTGCTACTCGGATTTACCTGATAGATACATATAAGATACTGTAGATCGATAGATTTAATAGATGTGAGATATATAAATATGATTAGATAGATATAATAAATATGATATATATATAAATATAATTTGATAGATAATGAGATAGATAAATAGATATAGACAGATGTATAGAAATAAATGTCGATAAATTTGATAGATAGATATCGTAAATTGATAGCTATGATGTAGATTTATATATATATATATATATAGCAAAAGGGTTAAAGAATCTGACACACTCCATAACAAAAAACAAATAACAATATAAAAAAAATTCATAACAATAATCCTTTATAATCCAATCAACTTTATTTATAGATCCATTTAAAATCCAGGTGTTAAAAGAAAAATCTCCACCTCAACAGTGTCCCTCACCCATAAAACCATCAGACCAATGTCCACAGGTCCCACTGTAAGCAGCAACCACTTAAATATCTTTCTATACTTCAAAAAACTTTTAAGTTGTAAAAGCCATATAACCTTGTGGCTCCAACGTTTTAGATATATTTCCAAGTATTACATCACCACTCGCCCGACAGCTGTTTCGACACCGTCAGAGGTATCATCCTCAGGGGCACCTCTCCATAGTGTGGTCTGTTGCAAATCTGTATATATATATATATATATATATATATATATGATAGAACAGATAATAGACTATAGATAATAGATTGATTGATAGAAGATATGAGAGAGAGAGAGAGATAGATAGATAGATAGATAGATAGATAGATAGGTATGGGATAACATGTAGATACCGGTGTGGTGATTTTGGGGTACAGTTCTGTCAGTGTGTGTGACCCCTAANATGTTGGGGTGCTGTTGTAATTTCACATTGGTACTGAAGCCCCACTGCCCATATAACTGCAGTAAGGGAGCCCCAGGTATGCAGGGGAGCTGCAGGCTCCTGTGCTGTGATGTGGAGGTGCAGTGTAGCATTGGGTCACTTCCTGTGTGATGTGGGGGTGCAGTGCCCCTCCATTTCCTTTCACCCTGGGGTGACCCCTCTGTGGGTTGGGGTGCTCTCCATTAGTGGGGTGATTATTCCCCAGGTACCTCCCTCTTGGGGGCGGGGAGAGGGGGAAANAGGGAGGGACTCCCACAAGATGGCTGCCTGATTTCTGCCAGTTCGGACAACCCTCGTGACGTCAGCGGCCAGCCCTTCACCCGTATGGCCAATCGCCATGCGCCGAGGAAATGACGTCAGGATATCCATACGCGGCGAGTGTTGTGGTGTTCCTCCGCTCGCCCCTCTTTGTACGCAGCGCGCTCGGCGGCGGGTGTGATCCTGGGAGGGATTCCGGGGCGTGACCGGGTCTGTGACCGAGGAGGGGATCCCGGACTGGGAGGAGGTGAGCGGCAGGGTCATGTGTTCGGGGCGGGAGCTGCCTAAAATACCGGGTGCGACTGACCGGTGTGTAACCCTCCGCCGCTGCCGCCATGTTGCTCATGGGGACTATTTTATGAGGAGGAGCATGGCTTTGAGGGCCCCGGAATAGGAAGGTGAGGGGCTCCTCTGTGGGTAGCACCCCCTGCTTCTGGGTCTCAGGAGGGTTCAGCACCTGATAGGGGACAGCACCCCCAGGGGGAGGGAACCAGGAGGGGAGGGNAGAACAATGGCAGAGTCCAGGGGCAGCTTCTCTGCAGATAATGCCTGCCCCCCAATGTTACATGGCATCATCAGTGCTCCCTGATTATTACTGTGCCAGGACAGCTCAGAATGGTGCCAGCTGATGGCGCACTGATATTTGCCATTATATGCATCATGCTTGTCAACTGGAGGGCCATGCGCTTCCCAGCTCCACTTGTAGCGCTTCTAACAATGTGTGTGGTAATTTGAATGCACCAGTAACCAATGTTCTGTTTATTTTCTGTTTCTGTAACAGGTATCTGAGGAAAAAGCTGAAATCATAGGAAACCCCGGTGAGCGGGATCAGAGACAGGTATTGTACGACTGCCGTGACGTTACTGTGACCACGAGGGGCTTCATTGGATCCATCCATCCATCCATCCATCCATCTACTACACTAAGATAGATATATAGAGATATCATCACACACTGTATGGGCCACAAGGGCGTCTACCCATGTCATTATGATCTGCTGGTCAATGCTGTCATCCCATTTTGGTCAAAATTGCTTGACTTGCAGAATTGTTCTTGCTTGGATGACTGGAGAGTGGAGAGGGCACGTTTCACCTCTTCGTTGTCACCATATTGGAATTACCCCCATGGGGGCTCATGTTCTTGGCCNTGGTCCTCCAGCTGGGATGTCTCTATATAGTTCTGGTTGAGATTTACAGAGACAATTCTAAATAGGAATGTAAAGCAGGAGTAATCACTCAGTGCTCAGATGTGATGAGGATCTCATTCCCTCCAATTGGCCCATTATATGGTGCGTAATAAAGTGGACCTAGGAGTGATCATAGCTTGATGTGTGTAGATGAAGAACAAGGGTGTGCAGAGTTATTACTCAGATCTCGTCCAGACCCCCCTGTACGTTATGGTGTTGTACCTCTATGTTAGTGGCTGCATAGGGCTATGTTGTCCTGGTCTGTGGGGTGTGAAGGACCTGTACATCTGCTGGTGAATGGCGGTCAGTCTGTGGAATTATTCCATTATTGAAATTGTGACTATTGACATTACTGGGGCTTTTGAGATTAGAGTTTGTGGTGTTATGTGGGTCCCTGGGTCTTGGTGATGGCTCCTGTCTTATCTGTTACCTACTAGTGAGCTAGCACTGCTTGATGGAGATAATGACTACAGGCTCAGCCATATCTGTACATGAGACACTGAACAGGAACATTTATCATTTGGCCAGCCTCTTTCTAAGCTCCACCTTCTCATACTAACAGCACATGAGGCCATAAATAATCATGAGCCTTATTCTCAGTATTGGCGGGAGAGTAGGCAAAGCATCCTGTGACCTCATCATGCTGCCGCCTTTAGATTGGCTCCGGCACAGTCACATGGTATAATAGTATGCACCAGGCCTGGCTGATCCTGGGTTCTCAGGTGTCCCTGGCTTTCCATGCATTGTCAGGTGTTGCATGGCAGCTCTTACTCTCATTGCCTTCACTCATTACTGTGTACACTGATTTCTGCAGTGTTTGGTACTTTCCAGGCCAGTCTTCACCTCTAGTGAGGGGTATCACGCCTCCTTTCTTGGATCCTAGGAAGATCACTAATGAGGACATTTAACAAATAATGGCACCTTTACTGACACACTAGAATGCTGTACAAAAACTGGTTTTATTGAATGTTTTACATAGAAAGCATATTGAGCAAGAACTTGATGGTTATCGTACATACAGGGTTGTGTCTATTTTTCGTGTGTCTGTGTACATGTATGTTGCAGGTGGATGATTCCTCAGGTCTGTATCCAGTCTGAGAATAAGAGGAATACAGGAGGAAGGTTGCACCTGGGTAATACCATGATGATTTGCAGGGGTAGGAAATGTCATCTGTTGGAAACAGTATTAGAAATGTGGCTCTTAACCCCCATTACATTTATCATGGTATTACCCATGTTTCACTCTCATCCCCTCTGACACTCAATGTGTTATTACTGAGGAGACATTGTGAATTGGTTGTAGTGTGTAGAGATCACATTACTGGTTGGATAAAGTTTAGTAATTTTGTTACTGTGATATCCTGGGAGTCTGCTTTATATACTGGAATATAGAAGCTTATATGGGCTGTGATACTTTCTGGAATCAGTCCATGATAATGCACCCCCTAGAGACGAGGCAGACACCCTGTGGAAGTAACTGACTGTTCTCTCTCTGTCCCCAGCATCATGGACACCGATCTGTTCATGGAGTGTGAGGAGGAGGAACTGGAGCCCTGGCAGAAGATCAGCGACGTGATTGAAGACTCTGCAGTGGAGGATTACAGCTACCTGGACAAAACCGCCACAGGTAATCACTACATCCAGCCTGTATATCAATGCTGAATCATTTCCAAGAGCAACGCAGATCTCCCTAAATATTAGGAATGTAATGATAATGTCTCCTCTCCACAGTGTCTGTCAGCCTCCAGCCAGCCACTCCTCTCCCTGTGGTTGCCCATCAAACCTTGGGCAGCCATTACACCACTACCACCCCCGTGACGAACTCCAGCGCTGACAACACCAAGAAGACGGTGGTGACGCTGTTTGCAAATAATAGTGGTAGGTGTCTGTCTGTGTTGGGAGTGACATGGTGTGACATCTGTTTGACATGCTCTCTATATCTAAGATCTTCACCTTCTTTCTCCACCCCCATCCCCATTAGGGACAACCCCCATTGTACAGCCCAGCCATCAGCCTCTCATACTGACACAGAACCCTGGCTCTGGCCTTGGCACAATGGTTACACAGCCCATGTTGCGCCCGGTGCAGGTGATGCAGAACGCCAACCATGCCAGCAATAACTCCATGGCAGCACAGCCTATCTTCATAACCACACAGGTATGGGCACAGCCAAATGAATATATAATCAATGGGCATAACTAATGCCAGAGAAGACATACTGGGCAGGTACTGGGGCATCAGTAAGTCCTCAGACCGGTGACTCCCGGAGAAGAAGTCTGATGCTGTATTTAAACTTCCGTCCTGTTTCGTCATTTAGGGCTTCCCAGTTCGGAACGTCAGACCGGTTCAGAACACTGTAAACGCCATGAATCAAGTGGGGATCGTACTTAATGTGCAGCAAGGACAGACCGTGAGACCCATTACTATTGTTCCAGGTAAGAGTAAGTTCTGTAGATAATGATGGGGTGAAATACATCGGTTAGCCCTGATTTGTACAGACACAAACTGCTAATGCACCTGGACGACCCTAAGGCCTCCTCCTGTCTCTCTGTAGCCCCAGGCACCCAGTTCATGAAGCCGGCAGTGGGTGTTCCTCAAGTGTTCTCCCAGGTGACTCAGGTGAGGCCGGCACCCACAGTCCCTGTGCGCCCAGCCACAAACACATTCACCACAGTCATCCCGGCCACGCTNACCATACGTAGCTCCGTGCCTCAATCGCAGGCCCAGGTCAACAAGTCAATCACCAGCACGTTGACCACCTCAGCACCCAGCCAGCCGCCGCTCCGACAGATCGCCATGCAGCAACAGACGCAGACCCTAGCTGTCTCACAGAACCAGAACAATCCCATGGCCAACCCCAAACTAGGTACGCCGTACAACTGGATCCCACCAGTAGGTGGGGCTAGTGGGCACAATCAAAGTTCTTATAACATGGGCCTAATGTGTGAATGATCTGTGGCTGTCTTGTCTTTCAGTGAGTATTGCTAGTCTGGTAACCATGAAAAGACCAGGCGACACAAATGATGTAAAGTTTGTGAATGCGGTTAGTGGAAGCCAAACCACCACCACCCAGAATTCCACCCAGCTGATATTTTCTAGCAGCATCAACAACAACGGCACCAGCCCCAACCTGGGCGCTCTGCAGAGGGGCATCCAGCTAGAGCCTCTGGGGATGAAAGGTATGTAGGTCTGGAGGCCTTCATAAAGACTTCCATAAGTAGGTTTGTATCTCTTTGACAAGTTCTCTTCTCTATTCCAGCAACTTCTCCATCTGTCACCACGATGGACAGCTCAGAACCCAACAGGAAGTTCTGCCCACGATGTCGCACCCCATTTCGGATTTTGGAAGCTCTGAGAGGTCATATGTGTGTAAGTCCCGGCCTGTTCTTCCTGTGACTGGAGATTAACAGAACGTTGTCTCATATGTCTCGTCTCTTGTAGTACTGCTGTCCAGACCTTGTGGACTTTTCCAAAAAGACTAAGCCTTTGGATTCCGAGCTGAACCCACAGACTACAAAGCCACCCACACCAGATAAAAACACTACTGCCATCCCCAAGGTGCCCAGTGTGCCAACGCCACCAGCTGGCAAGATCCTGGATAACGTCACTGAGGATGGGTCACAGGGCAAGCTCATCATGCTGGTGGATGACTTCTATTACGGACGAGACGTTGGCCAAACGTACCTAATGCAGGGGTTTCCAAAGGTGGCCACCACTTTCCGCTGTCCACACTGTTCCAAGAGGCTGAAGAATAACATCAGGTGGCCGATGGCATTTCCATGCTGCCCGAATGGCTTTTCTGGTATGGATGAGCCATAACTCTCAGCTCTTCTCCACTTCTTCCTGCAGGTTCATGAACCACATGAAGCACCACGTGGAGTTAGACCAGCAGAATGGCGAGGTGGATGGGCACACAACGTGTCAGCATTGTTACCGCCAGTTCTCTACTCCATTCCAGCTACAATGTCACTTGGAAAATGTTCACAGCTCCTACGAGTCCACAAGTGAGTTATGGTCATGGGTTTGTTGTATTTCTGAGGCTCTGTGGAGCGAGCGCATCCTAATGTCGGTGAAAGATGTTTAGTTTGTTTGGTTTTTTTTGTTTTTTATTTTGATGATCAGAATAATGAAAAATATTTTCTTTGCAGCTAAGTGCAAGATATGTGAATGGGCCTTTGACAGTGAACCACTGTTCTTGCAGCATATGAAGGACACCCACAAACCCGGCGAGATGCCTTATGTTTGCCAGGTATTATTGCACCAGGCCTTTAACTCCTTTCCACCACCTTTTTGGAGTGGTGTGTGTGACCTCTCCTCGTTCCCCTCCAGGTGTGTTCCTACCGATCTTCCATCTACGCCGAAGTGGACACTCACTTCAGGCTGAATCACGAGGACACGCGGCATCTCCTGTGCGTCTATTGCCTGAAGGTGTTTAAAAACGGAAACGCCTTCCAGCAACATTTTATGAGGCACCAGGTAACCCACAAAACAGAAGAAACACTGTATACAATACAATCAACAAAATGCAATATAAAATAGAATAAAGAAAAATAATAGAAGAAAACAAACACATCCTTCAACGCATTTCTATCCTAGCTCATGGTCTTTGTNTACCGTGTTTCCACTATAATAAGCCCTACCCTATTTTACAGTAAACTGTCTAAAATAAGCCCACAATGAGGTGTCCTAATGTCAACAGCACTTGGGGGGCCATGATTGGAATAAAAGCAAGTCAATAAAATAAGCCCTACCCCGAAAAATAAGCCCTATGGTGTTTTTTTTGTCCTGGAAAAAATAATAAGACAGTGTCTTATTATCGGGGAAACACGATAAGTACCACCTACTGATAAAGTGGGTGCTCCACCGATACAACATCATTATATGATGATAAGTTCTAAAATATCTTTTCCGTAAGGGTAAAAGTTATGCTGGGTACACATCAGAAAGATCATCTTTCCAATCAACAGATAAATGACCCTCACAGCAGAAATGAGTTCAGTGCGTGCTCACACACGTTCATGTTTTGTGAGTTCACATCTAACAGATTTCTGATGTGAGGGTCATTTATCTGTTGATTGGAAAGATGATCTTTCTGATGTGTACCCAGCATTAGTTCAAACTAAATTGTACCTATAATCGTAATACCCAGTAAAAATAAATCTCTGAAATAGTAACCTAGATCGTTAAATGCAACAACCAATAGAAATAGTTGTTAAAAACATTTAAAATGTGTAGAAGTATATACAAAAATGCTTAAAAGCTTTTGAATAAGTTTTTATATAGATACAAATTACGATATTAAATATTATAAGAACCTCTTAAACTCAAAATCTGAATTTAATGCAGCACATTTTTGGATCCCTATGATTTGTGATTGTGGAGCGTTGATGTTTCTCCTTATAATGAAGGGATGATTGCGGAATCTTTATTTCACATCTGGTTTTCAGTGATCACGATGTTCTCCATATATGTATTTACGGGGGCGAGGTCGTAAAGTTTGTGAAGAATAGAAATTAATAAGATTGGGTTCCTGTGAGGTGTGTGATAGATAAATGCCACCTGTAGAAGCCTTTAGATTTGTCCTCCCTTGTTATAGAATTACTAGTCTGCTCAATACGGGAATCGTTATACGTTGGTGGTCTAATTTATCATATAAAAATCTCTTTTCCTCAAGTAAATGTTATCTATGAAATGTGCTGTTTGGCTCGTTTCCACTGTTAATGTGATATTTTGTTCTTTGCCCGTCCTTGTATGACTCCTTGCCCGCCATTGCCACGAGAAGAAGAGCGTCTACCACTGTAATAAATGCCGTCTGCAGTTCCTCTTCGCGAAAGATAAGATCGAGCACAAGCTGCAGCACCACAAGACCTTCCGCAAACCTCGCCAGCTTGAGGGTCTGAAGCCTGGCACCAAGGTGAGCCCCTCCACTACTGCCATGGTAATATGATCTGTGCTGTACTGAGTGGCGTATTCTTAATTGTCCATTATGTTCTGTGCCTTCAGGTGACCATCCGAGCCTCTCGCGCTCCTCCTCGGTCCCTTCCTATGTCGCCCGCAGACACCCCCTCAGGGCCGCTGCCTGACATGATGCCGGAGTCCCTTGCTCGGTCTATGGATACCTCTGAACCCATGGACTTCCAGAAGCGGTAAATCAGGCATCCAGACAGCAGGGAGTGCTTTAATGTAGTCTATAGCTTCTTTTAAACAGAGGTGGATTGAGGGCTTTATGGTCATTTACCGCTATCTTGATATGCTGGAATATAATATTTATTATTAATAACGTTTATATATAAGGCACTACAATATAGTTAACATCTGAGTATAGCTAAAGGCTTAGAGAGAAAAACCTTTTCTATGACCATGATCTGTTCTTCCCTAATCTCTTTATATCCTGGTCCTTCCATTAGATGTGGGGTGTTTCAATCCTCTGCTGTCNGGTATTAATGTTTTCTGTCTGTATGGTTTAGGGATGTCGTTGGGCGACAGTCGTGTCTGGAGTGCAGNTTTGACATCCCCGACTTCCACAGCCATTTCCCCACCTATGTCCACTGTTCTCTCTGCCGCTACGGTACCTGCTGCTCCCGCGCCTACGCAAATCACATGATCAAGTGAGTGTGGGAACCGTACCTGGGTCTTCCAAATTGGGATTATTCCATTGGAGTCCATGATGCACTCTCACACACAGCCGAATGATTTTATTGCTCTCNGCTAACTTTACTCTCACCCTCCTCCAGCAATCACGTCCCCAGGAAGAGTCCCAAGTATCTGTCGCTGTTTAATGGCTGTCATCCCAGGTGAGCGAGTGGGCAGTGGGGTGACTGAGGTGGGATGTCTGCTCGGCCTATCCATGTAACACAAACGCTTGTCTTTCCCAGTGATAGCATGGTGCTGACGTGCTCAAGCTGCCCCTTCGTAACTCGCATTGGTGATGCCATGGCTAAACATCTGGTCTTCAATCCGTCACATTGCCACAGCTATGTTATGGGTTCCAGTAAGTATGGAGAATGTCCAGACCAGGTATCCCCTTCACTGGCCTTGTCCTTTCCAGATGCCATCCAGTGCCAGCTGCCTGCAAATCCCTGCTCCCCTGTCACCCACTGTAGCTGCAGATCCCTGNAGCCTATAAATGTTATCTGTAAAATAGGTGTCTGGAGGTGGCTGAATTGTAACTGGTTTCTTTTTGTCATTTCAGGCTCTACCTCATCTGACTTCTGGTAATTATTTTCCATTCCTTCTTGTAATGTTAAGCTATGAGACCTGCCGGCTGCACTTCACTATTCAGGTGGTATTTGCAGGAAAGGCTGTGTATGATGGTGGGTAAGGACCCGTGTCCCTAGTACCCACTATATCTGACAGGGGTACAACGAATGAATGAAGACTCTTATCTGATTTAGGCACCCCTAAAATATTTACCAATTAGTTTTAGTTAAAATAGCTTAGGTAAAGACAAATACTTCATTAAATCTTGTGTAGCTCCTATTCAGGATGTTAAATTGTGCTTCTAAGAGACACTAATCAAAACTAGCAATGTGCCACCTTGTCAGCCAACTACGTGGCACCACAGTTGGGAACAACTGACATACACATAATCTGTACTGCCCCATCTCATTCCTAGATTCTATCCAGAGCCTGGTGTTATTAACATAACATTTTATATTTGCTTATTACATTTTATATAGTCTGTTTAGTGATCTTTGTTTATAGCTTTATACTAGAGTGTATGTGTGGCTATAGATAGAATTGGTGGTGGGAAAGATACTGATCTGTATCCCACATTGAGCCGTGTGTATGGGGGTGCATGCAGGGGTATTCCATCCGTCACTTTTCCATTCCAATTGAAAAACTAAAACTCCATTCAGTTTTTAGCATGGAATTTACCCAGGTCAAAAAAAGTTTCACATTTTATTTTCCACCAAGTGTCAACCCGTGTTTTTCCCACATTGACACAATTTCCACTGAATGGAATAGAGTATTGAAACCTATGCTGGAGCATAATACTACTGCTATGTTTTAAAGGGAAACCCAGGTTGCTGCTGTTTCCACCACAGAGACCCAGGACAACCCTGCATTAGTCCCTGCAAAAAACCTGGGTAACTTGACCTGGGTTTTTTTTTCTTGGGTCCCATTTCCACAAAATAAAACAGGATCTATTCGCATTCATGTGCATAAACCTGGATTTTGCTTGTGCAGGCACTACTAAACAGGCTCTGGGTGTAACTGATCATTGAGTCATGTAGACTCAATGTGATTCCTATATAAGAGCAACTCCCCCTGTCTCCCAATAAGAGAAGCTGATTCTGCAGTTTTATTTTGATTTTTGTTTTTGCTTTATCTGTTTTAGGGTGTTGGGCCCTCGAGGGGAGAGTAAAGATCGGACCTCTCTGTTACCTAAAGCGAAAAACAATATGGTGGGTAGAGAAGCAACACGCTTGTCTNAAGTTACGAGCTTAGACAAGGAAAATGCCACAATCGATGTGGACAAGCTTGAGGTGGATGATGGAGACCTGGGGGATAAGGAGGCTGAGAGCAAGCAGGAACAGCTGAGTGTGAAGAAGTTAAGAGTGGTGTTTTACGCACTGTGCAGCAGTATGCAGCAGGCGGCTGAACAGTTCCACAACTCCCCGCGACGCATCAGACGCTGGCTCCAGCGCTTCCAGGAGGAGAACCAAGACAACCTGACTGAGGGCAAGTACCTGGGCACAGAAGCCGAGGAGAAGCTTGCAGAGTGGGTGCTGACCCAAAGGGAGCAACAGCAGCCGGTTAATGAAGAAACTCTGTTCCAGAAAGCCACCAAGATTGGCCGTTCCCTGGAAGGCGGCTTCAAAATCTCCTACGAGTGGGCAGTGAGGTTCATGCTGCGCCACAACTTAAGCACACACTCCAAGGTGGCTGTGGTCAACCGCCTGCCCAAGGAGATGGAGGAAAATGCCCAGACCTTCATCAGCTTTGTCCAGCGGCAGATCCACAGCCAGGATCTCCCGCTTTCCATGATTGCCGCCCTGGATGAGATCTCACTCTACCTTGACTTAGATGTGCTTGGCAGCGATGAAAGGAAAGAGAGCGCCCTGCAGATGACAGGAACCGGGGAGCCCTGGTGCGATATTGTGCTGACCATTTTGGCAGACGGTAGCCTGCTGCCTACACTGGTGTGTTCCCGAAGCAACTCCAAAAACGTGTCTGGTGTTCCTGAGTCCATATTACTCCACACCAGAGACAGAGCCTTCACAGATGAGGAGATCACAGAGCTTTGGTCATCCCAGGTTTGGCAGAAACACGTAGATGGTCCAAACAACAAGGGTATGGCCATACTGGACTGTCACCGATCACACATGTCCGATGAGGTCCTAGCCCTCCTGAGCGCCACCTGCACCTTGCCCGCTGTGGTCCCCTCTGGCTGCAGCTCAAAGATCCAACCCCTGGACGTCTGCATCAAGAGGGCCATTGCCAGCTTCCTGCACAAGAAGTGGAGAAACCAGGCCCGGGAGATGGCTGAAGCCCCCTGTAGCCCTGACAAGCTGCTCAAGCTCATCCTCTGCTGGCTGACAGAAGTGCTAGAGGTCATCACCGAACACCCAGAGCTGGTCCAGCAGTCCTTCTTGGTGGCCAGCCTCCTGCCGGGGCCCGACGGCACTGCCAACCCTACCGAACGCAATGCGGAAATGCAGGAAGAACTCATCAACCTGCTGGAAGCCCAACTGAAGCTTGGAGACGAAGAGCAAGACGAAGACACAGACTACTACAATGACAGCCAGCCTGAGGAGTACCCAGATCCTGTGGCCCTCCAGCAGCTATTCGAGGGTGAGAGTGACACGGATTCCTTCTATGGCTTTGACGAGACTGAACTATAAATCGTGGGAGATGCTGCTGTGCCACCTGCGTCTTTCAGGAATCTACACACCACCTGCACAGCCTTCACGCTCATTTCTAAAACCAAGATTATTGCCCAAAGGACCCCTAGTTTTTATTTTTGTTGGCTCCTGGTCTGTACCCTTTTGCAGTGATGCTACCTCCCCCTGTAAATCAAACGTTCCCTAGACTGTAGACGGCAACCAGGTTCTTCTAACTTCTGTTTTGTATGATCATGAAATAACTTCCTGGTTTTCTCTATAGGACCTTACTAATGGATCAATGTGCAAACTGATAGTTTGAGAAGAAGGGTCCAAGGGCGGGTTATTCTAGTGACATCTCTAGTTTCTCATCATTGGTTTACATTGACTGGAGCATTCCAGGCGGGTCTTGCTGTATCTGATCACACCGCCAGCAGCTCCATAACACCATGCATGTTTTTATCAAGACTTTTTTTGGGGGATTTTTACTCCTCTTTCTCCAAGATGGTTTGTTTTGACCTAGTAACCAGCAGCAAGTAGGGTATATGTGTAAATGATTAAGTATATAGCTTGTATATAATGTACTGCAGAATAAAGACAGGCAAGAGGTGACTGTGTGGTTTTATTAGGTTAAAATGTGACTTTTTTTTTTTATATATATATTTAAATTGTTTTGTTCCGACTCCTGCCCTTTCTGTTTTTAAAGAGTCTGGTCCTGACCTAAATAAAAGATTTTACGTCATACCTGTATGCCGTACGCCTCAGTCCTGAATACCCTATAGGGGTCGCTCTGCCTGTGGGGATGGTTAATGGGGGCACGTAAGATGTAGCAGAAATACATTTCCCAGTATGGGTCAGAAGTAGAACAAACACCAGACAGGGCACTACAGGGAACTAGTGTTAGACAGTGTCAGAGGAGCACCATGGTACACCAAGGGCTTTAGTTTTTTATTTCATCAAGGAGCAGTACACAGGATAACATCAATAAGTGCATGTAGATGATGAACAGTGATGAAGTTTAAGTGAGCAGAAGTAATGTTTGGCATACATACACAGTGTTCAACAATGCACATAATACAACTAACAAGGCCGGGGGAGGATAAACACCTAGGGTTTTAAATGCATTTTATTTCAAATAAAATAAGTATAAACCATCTGCATCNTGCCTTGTATCTGGAGTGTGTAACACAGACCACAGTGTAGGAGGGGGCGAGTGTGACACTTCCCATAATTCTCTGCTCACAGAAAAAGACAAATGCTAAACTCTACAGCCCTTATGTTGCCCCTGTTTGCAGTAGCTGATTTATGGGGTAATGACAGAGAGCCAGGGCCTTTCTATTAAAGAGGGAAAGTATAAAAACTGCTTCCTAATGGACAGTAATATAGAAGTAAAAAGAAGACACCAATTAGCAACGAGATCCATCTTTAGAATTCTTTTATTATACAAAACAATATAATCACAAAGAAAAGCAGAGGAGACGCAGACCAGGACGGGCTACAGTCGCATTCGCTCATTCGAAACCACTGCAAGAGAAATGGGAGAGGGGTTAGGCCGGGTGACATTTGAAGGGTAGAGTACAGGACAATGACCCTCACCTGATGAGGTGGGCAATCTCCCAGTTGGTATCGGAAGACACTGGCTCCTCGATCTCCACTCCGCTCTCTGTGATGGTGGCAATCTCATACTGTGAGGAGGAAAAGTGAGGTGTTACCCCAGTGTATGACAGTGTGGAAGTGCCCAGTGGGAGGCAGCGGGTGACTTACTCTGTTGTAGGAGCGGGCATCTCTGTAGTACAGCACTTTCATGCAGCGTTGTATCAGCTGGCGGGCCTCCTCCTGTGTCAGGTTGGGCTTATTCTCTACCACTTCTCGCATAAGCGGCTGTAGTGGAAGAACAATGGCATTAGTCCCTGTTATGTCATGTGACACTATCATACCCGTCTTGTGTTACATACCTGAGCCAGGTAGGCCCCGAAACCTGTGGCTATCGTTGGAGCCTCGTAGGCTACCCCCAGTTTATCCACATACCCCAGAAAGCTGCGAAAACAAGTATAAGCATCAGACACATTTTATCTTCTCCCAACCTATAATGCCACAAATCTAGTGCTGGTACCAGCCTGGTTACAAAACATCTCCATCCTCTAAAGGCCTCACCTCTCCCCATTATAGAAGCCACCCAGCACCACGGTATTCCACAGAGGGTTCATCTTACTCCTGCGGTTGTACATGACTCGGGTCAGCCAGGAGTGGACGGCCTTGGGGCTGTAGTTGTGTCCATCTCCCACCAGCTCTTCATCAATCCTACAACAGAAAGGCATAGTGCTAAGAAATGTGACACTGGCAGCTCTACAGAGCACTGACACATGATGTGGAACCCTGGGGGTAAAACATCCTATTTGTGTCTGCCATACCATGCTTCCCCCCCAAACACCTGCAGCCTGTACCATGCCGTACACCAGGACTCAATCCTTGTGTGCCAACCTTCAAACCAGCCTAGTGCTAGATGCATCTGTTCACATGGCCAGCCAATAAGAGCCAAAGCCTTTCAAAGGATCAGCTATTGATGTAAATGGAGCGTGTGCTAGGATCACCAGGATAAAGGCATAAAGTTAGGTGACAGCCCATCCTGGCAATTCCTCTACAGAGGGTCACCAAACCTATACTCAATCTTCATATTTATCCAGACCAGCCATAGACAAGCCGTGGCACACCAAGTGTGGTAAAACTACTAGTCCCATCATGCACCTGCCTACGCCTCCTATGCTCCTTTCTTCAGTATCTGAATACAAGGTCAATAAACCCAATAGTTGAAGATACGGGATTTCTTTGCTTAACATACACTGTACTCACAGATAACCAGGTTTGCTCCACCAGTATTCACCTTACTGCATGAGGAGATTGATGGGTGTATTCTCCAGCCTCTGCAGAATAGACCCTGTACCTCTATATATGCACAGAAGCCATTAGACCATGTCCATTCTATGAATATTTGAAGATAGATTAGGACATAATACTGTCCGAGTAGAAAAGTCGTCTCAGGGCGTCCGCCATATGGAAGGTATAAAGTGTTACCATCAGGGCTCGAAGTGGGCTGGTATGGCATACTGGCACCTCTTCTAACGATAAGCCCGCCCCCTTGCTAAGCTCCGCCTCTGCAGCAGGAGGGAGAACTTTCAGTGCAAAAATTGCAGGTCCGGAGGGGGTGGGGGTTTAAGCAAGGGGCGGGGCTTATGTCCATACCACCACCTTGAAAATGCCCACTTCGAATGCAAGATGGAAGCCAGAGGGCCCCCTGTAATACTTACACCATCTGATCAAGGACCTGCTTGAGGTACTGGTAGTCCGCATAGTCTCCTGATGCCCCCAGCATGGTGCAGTTGTTGACCTTCATGATCCTGGAGATGTTGCGGAATCGGGCCAGAGAGCCGTAGGAGCCCAACATGTCCGCGGCGATTATCACTCCCCCCTCAAACTTCACACCGAGCACAGAGGTCCCAGTCACCATGGGGTTCCTGCAGAGAGAGCGGTCATGAGATACATTCTTA
>JABWIB010001331.1:52514-64640 GCA_016617825.1 Platyplectrum ornatum | reverse complement strand
ATATATATATATATATATATATATATATATATACACATTATCCTGACTGTTTAGAAGAACTAGCAGGCAATCAAGGGAGTTTGGTTTATATTCCCATGACGAAAGACAGCAGCCAATCAGATTCCACTTGAGAAAGTGAATGCTAGAAGTTGATTGGTTCCTTTGGGCGAGCTGTCATACTACAGCACAAAACGGGTAGTATAATTATCCCCGTTGTCTTATATAAGTCTGGCACTTGTGGCAAAAAATAGGAAAAAAAAAAAAGATTTTATTTTCTTATTCTTCTGCTATCAGAAGTCAGCAGAACATGCTGTAATTTATGTTGTGCTTGTAGCAATGTCTAGCAATAAACACTGAGTAAACAAGAAAAGCTGCTAAATTCCACGAGAGCAGCGTAGCTGTCACCTCCAGTCAGTCCATCGCACAAATAATGTCTCAATTTCCATCCTCACCCTGAATAATACAGATCCTTACTGCACCGCCATAAAGGATGTCTGCTGCTAGGTCAGTGCGTGCAATGCGATGGTCTGTCCACATAAGCAGGATATAATGACAGCTCCAGTAACACAATAAATAATGTAATGAGGAATGAATAACACAACAGGCGCTCTACTTTCTAAACACCGTGGATTCCGTATCTTTCCTTGGAGCTTTAGGCGGAGGGATCTTAGGTAAGATTTCCTTAGCGTATAGGGTCTTATGAAGTCCGGCCTCTCGCAGAGCCATCTCGAGTCGCACTCTCTGGTCAGATACGATCTGCATCACAAGCAGCAGAAACAAGGCTTTTAATTAACAGAATGTGAGATGTGCAGAGTAATGTGATTCGTCTATATGCTTCTGGGCTGAAAAGCTTTTAATTGACCACAAGATACTGACACGTGAAATCTAACTCCACTAAAGCTGGCCATACACTATAAGTTAAATTGTTCCAATCTAAATATTTTTCAAGAGTGGGTAAAACCATGATGAATTGCAGGGGGGGGGNGTTATTGGTATAGGATTGGTATGTGATAGGCTCTCATGTTATACTCACGCACCTCCTCGCCATATCTTCTGTTACAGACAGTACTACTGGTATGACGAACGGGGAAAGAAAATAAAGTGCACAGCGCCTCAGTACATCGACTGTGTAATGAGTTCTGTACAGAAACTGGTGACAGACGAAGACGTGTTCCCCACCAAATACGGTGAGTAAGAGCGGTTAATGGAGCATCTTCCTGATTTCCGGGTCTATACATTGTAGTAGAGCTTTCATGTTGTCTTGTTGTGAAGCTAAGGGTGCATAGATTAAAGAAAAATATATATAATAAAAATAAATATATATGGACTTTTTCCTTTTAAAGTCATATGATTTGACCTTTTGCTCTTGAATTTCTAAAAATGATTGGGGTGCCTTTGGGAACAGGAGTAAATATAATATGAAGTCCAGCAGGCATATGAAGGCTTTTTGCAGTAACCATGCAGAGTCACACGTGTCTTGTATGTATTTCTCTGTGTTCTTCTCAATGCAGAATATTCAGGCAAACTGAGAACTAGCGATTCCAGGGACCACAGGTTATCTGATACAGTTTATTAGTAAATAGTGGTAGCTTGAACAAGTCACATGAAGATGAGAAACCTTTATTTAATTTAATGTAAACATCTTGGGTAAACATTTGTAAGGTGTCAACAAATCGCAGATATTATCAGTAAAGCTGCCCATACACTATGCAATACATTGTTCCAATCAGCAAGAATACTATATTGTTGCATGTTGCACACAGATACTGACCAGTGTTACTTATTACACTTATTCATCTCTCATATGTAATACAGTTTGCAACTAATTAACTCCCCTACAATCCAACATGGTTTGGCCCATGTATGTATGGTTTGGCCCATGGTTTTTAAAGCATGTATGTATGAAATAATAGAGGGTGTTACAGGAGAGAGGAGGACATTAGATGAGGGGGAGGTGCTTAGATTGTATGGACCAATCACCTGCTGGTTGTTTGATGGCGTTGGTTATATCTCGTGTATGTATTATTGATATATGATGTATGTTGGTGGTGTCCAATACATTGACGTGTCTTCTCTTTTTTTCCTTATTGCACAGGCAGGGAATTTCCCAGCTCCTTTGAGTCTTTGGTGAAAAAGATCTGCAGATACCTTTTCCATGTTATTGCTCATATTTACTCAGCCCATTTCAAGGAGATAGCCGCCATGGAGCTACACGGACACTTAAACACTCTCTTTATTCACTTCCTCCTCTTTGTAAGGGAGTTTAATCTACTGGACCCCAAGGAGACTGCAATCCTGGATGACCTGTCCGAGATGCTCTTCTCTGAGGACAGCAGGGAATCGGCAGGGGCTACAGGAGGGGCACAGAATCACGTAAAGGAGAGATGAGCCCCCCCCCTCCCCTTAATAATAATAAAAATCCCACTTCCTCTCCTTCCACTGCCCCTCACGGCGTANCCCGGCCCCTATACAGAGCTGGCTAACCTTTCCGGCTCGCAGCACAGGGGAAATGAGGTTATAGGAACTACGCTGCCAGTTTTTGGAGGTGGGGGAGGGCTATGCCTGTACTACCCCAGCCTGAAGGGAAGCAGAGCTCGCTCTTATCTTTAGCAGGACGTTGCACCGAGTATCACCTTATTTTTATTTGTGTCTTGAGGATTTTGTTTCTTCTTTTTCTTTTCTTTCTTTACTTCTATCTTTTATGATCCTTCTTTTATTTGTTTTCTTCTTTTGAACCCCCCTTTCCTTGTCTCCCTCCCCCCCCCCTTTGTTTTATGGTTGGCACTGCCATTTCTGGCTTAATTCTATTATCCTATTAAGAGAAAATATTTGCATTTTCTATTTTATTTTTGCCGTGGCTTTGGAGGAATGTTAGAAGCACCTGGGGTGGGGTGAGCGGTAAGAGGCAGTCTCCCGAATCAAGGCCTCCCCCCTCCCCATATNACCGGCTGCCGTGGACATCCGCTCTCTCCCATCTCCCTCTGCAGGAGGAACGCTCGCTGGGTGCTCGCCCCCCTTGGGGGTGGAATGATACTGTTGGCTTCTTTTAGTTTATCTGTTAAATAATGATAATAATATTAATAATAAAACAGATTCTATCAGCCTGTGGGTTGGGTTTCTGTGTTGTGTATAGACGGTTGGTTGCCAATAAGGAGTTGTCTCGCAGGTGACTGGTAAGTGGATTGTGATTGGCTTATACATTTAGAATTGAATCCAGACTTCTAAGGAGATTTGTCCAATAGCCCCAGTGTGTATGCTCCACTCATGAAATCTTAATGACGGAAAATGGTCCACATACGAGTTCTGTACCTTGGCGTAGGTGCCACGTGTCCACATGTGGAAGGGTCCTCAGTCCATGCTGCATAATATAATTGACACCCCCCCCCCCCCTTCCCCACCAACGCAAAGGCTTTGAAAACAGACAACAGACTTGGAAGATCAGTATTCTGATGTGTAACGTCCACACACACACACACGGCCTGGTCTGGGCATACTGTACACACACAAACACAGCATGTGCTGGTCTGGGCATACTGTACACACACAAACACAGCATGGCCTGGTCTGGGCATACTGTATACACACACACACACACACACACACACACACACACACACAGAGCATGGCCTGGTCTGGGCATACTGTACACACACACACACACACACACACACACACACCCACACCATGGCCTGGGCATACATTCGGAAGTCTGGAACCAGTTCTCATGTATAAGCG
Source organism: Platyplectrum ornatum (assembly GCA_016617825.1). Taxonomy (NCBI): domain Eukaryota; kingdom Metazoa; phylum Chordata; class Amphibia; order Anura; family Limnodynastidae; genus Platyplectrum; species Platyplectrum ornatum. The sequence continues at coordinate 60,905 of JABWIB010001331.1, read as the reverse complement.
CTGAGTGTTTGAACTGTGCGCCTCTCTCCTTTGTCTGCACTTTGGACTGTTTAGGAGGTTTATGATTTTGGCCGCTTCTCAGTGATGCTGTAGCGCACCACACACGGCCTGAGACACCCCCGTTTGCAAGATGTATAAGAGTNAGAATTTTAGGGTTGGCAAAAACCATTAAATTTGCAATTCTGATTCCTGAGAACTTGATTATGGGTCTGATTAAAAATGGCGCTAATGGGACTGGGCCCCAGGCCACCATTGTAAAAAAGGCCCAAAGTGCTGAAGCTAATGATATCAGNGTGATGCTGGAAGCTCTTAATGGAAAATACGCTAGTGAGGAGGACATGGGTGATGTCTGAGTGGAGTTGGGATATTTACCGTAATACTTATAATATATATATATATATATATATATATACACATATATATGTTGAAAACTATATAAGTCTACCATATGCATGATGCAGTCTTTTTATTGTTAGGTTTATTGTATTTTGTATTCCTTATGCTTTTTAGAAATTTTGCATTTTGTCCACTCCTGAACCTATATATATTAGAGTTTTATATTTCCAAGGCAACTTTCTTTTACTTTACAGAAAGTGCTGCGGTTTGGGGATGTCTAGAGGTTTTTACTGTAATAACATTGACCAGCGACAGTCTGGATATTGGTGCGTGACGCTGTTATAAAGGTTGTTTTATCTGTATATGGATCATCTTCTGCTCATCTCTCAGCGGATTCAATGAACGCTCTTCACATGAAACAGAAAATCTAACATTGGGGGAATATGACTGAAGCAGGGAAAGGTCAGCAGCAGTAGATGCGNGGATCACTCATGTCTATCAATACTTAGGAATCTGGATGTGTCAGACAGAGACGGGTGTATGAAGCAGCCTGAGTGCACGTCCTGAGGTTGTGAAGGACGTGTCACCAGAGTCACCGGGTGCTACATGCTGTCAGTCTACACACATCACAATAACCACGGCTTGAAGTGTCTGCAATCAGCAACTGAAGCTGTCACCTCAGCCGCCTGCAACAATAAATGTATTTTATCTGAATGTAGAATCACTGTGATTTTCCATATGATTTTATAAAACTGATCCAAAGTAGAAAAACAAGTGAATGAGTTTCAAACTTTTTGGCTATGTGTCCACGTGTTGTGGCCTTTTATTTCACATCATCAAACATCACTTACACCAGGGATGGCTAAACCCGGTGCTCGCTATCTACCAATGGTCCATGTTTTCCATTTATTACCATCATGCCGGAGCTCCTGGAAGCAGCTTTTCTTTGTGGCCATTGCATTATGTCACTCATTGAGAGGTTTAGGCACCTTATATATTTGACTAGTGCCAGCCCAGTCCTGTCTGGCTTAAAGGAAAGATATGATGAGTTAGTACATACCTGTTGTTCGTTGTATGTATATAACTCAAATAGTGGTTTTTGGAGAGAGACATCATCTTCTGTCCCAGTGGNCATTTTAGCTTTCCATGCCTTCGTGTCACCCATCATTCTGACTGGATCAAATTCAGCTATTACAGCAACCTGCAAATAAATATATTAGATNATACACCTAACAATACATTATAGTCACATAAAATCTGATCTGACATATGCAAGCAGTAAGTAAGTAGGGTGTCACGAGAAAAGAGGTGGGGTTTGGCAGAAATGGGCAGGGCTTGGTAAGAGCAGGGGTGGGGCTTATTTGTTCTGTTTTCGGTGGCTGAGATGTTGGGAGGTATTTACATGTTTTTCAAAATGGAAATCTCAAGAAGGTCATACATATGGGAAAGGCCTTGACATTGGCAGGTGACATTAAATCTATATAGTTGTATATTACAGACAGAATCCCCTACTAATGTAGACGCAGACACACTGGTTTTAGTATAACAGACTGTCTTCCTGTTTATCACATAAAANAATTTGACTTACTCAAGAGTGGGTAAAACCATGTTGAATTGCAGGGGGGGGGGTAAAATGAATGTCAGTGTGTGCATGCAGGGAGAATACTTTATTTTTGCATTTTGCACACAGATACTGACCAGCATTACTGGTTATTATACTTGGCTGGAAACATCATCTCTCAAGTCTAATACTTTAATTTTAACTCCCCTACAATTCAACATGGTTTTGCCCACTCTTGAGTAAGTCGTGAGTAAGTCAAAAGTGCCTTAAAATCTGAATCTGGTTTATTGTACTCTAAGAACAGTATGTCACGGAGATCAGCATTTATACATTATTACCTGTGTCATAGAGAGCTAGAACTTCTAAACTACTTTTATACTTCCAGAAACTCAAATATAATTTAGATACAAAATTTGTCCATCATCCATGTGTCACAATACACACCGTGATGTCAGCCATTATGTTGAAGCAATATTTTAAAGAATGCAGCCGATCAAAACACTAGGAACTTTGCTGGATCAGCAAGTACTCATGTAATCCATGATGACATCACTAGTTTCTAGTGAACTGATTGGTTACATTCTCATGTATATAGGTCAACCATTATTACATTACAGGTACCCCATGCAAGCCTTACTAGAAATAATGGTAATGCACCATGATATAGTACCTGTTGTCGAAGAGCTTCGATCCTTCTCTGTCTCTCTAACTCTACTTGTTCTTCACGCAGAGCCACCTCCTGTCTCTCCGACAGACGCTTCTCCAGCAACTGCTGTCGGTATACGACCCTGAGAAGACACGTTATTGGAGAATTACTTCTACCGCTTCCTCAGGCCGGATGAAATAAAATATTATTGGTGTTATCTATATCCCAAGCACATAACTCTGCTCCCCGCCATCCACTTCAATGTCAGAGCAAATCATTTGCATGCGAACTGTGCTTTTATTCTTTTAAATGTTTACGTCTTCCCGACAGGATTCGCCGGCTATGATTGAAGACTTTTTATCTCAATTACTGGATCAATAAAGGTTCAGTTCATTTTTTAAAACTGAATCTCTCAGTATAAATACACAAGGGACGGAGGGATGGCTGCTGCCAATATTTTGTTATTTTAATGGACACAATAGGAATATAAGTACATCAGGGCCTATTTACAAACCATAAATATGCCAAATGGAGTTTATAAATTGTAGAGCGATAAAACTCTGTTTTCATTGGATTTTTTTTCTTCGCTCTGGACTGTGTTTACTTTATCCAGTATAGGTGGGCAGCCTTGCCTTAAACTGTACACATATGTGAGGACGCTTATGAGTTACTCAATCATGGTCACCAGCGGCAGAGTGGAGACATAACATGGATCTGGAAAAAATCTACATGTGGATAGGATCAAGTGGTGCTAACAAAAATAATGCAGAACTAATGCTGATATATGGGTAGAGCTATGTTAAGCCAATGATCTGCAATGAATNGTGTTAAAGGTCATCGAGNTGCAATGACATACAATATCTANTNACNNGTNTTTCNCAATGCAATAANATATACAGTAACAATGTATGTAGCATTAACGTGGTCACCAAACAATACAGAAAGCATCTTAGTGACTGCTCCTCCAACAACAATAAGACCATACTAGTGGCTGCCACTCCGACAATAGAGAGAGCATCCTAGGGACCACCACCAATTAGGTAGCCTCAAAGGCAATGTTTCTTCACTCTCATTATGACTTTAAGATATCAATGAAGCTATTTAAATATAAACTGAGCTATTGTGGCTAAACTGTGGTTAGTGAATCCCTTATTGCTCCTCCCCTTGGTCTATTTAAGCCCAGCCTTCTCACTTCTTCCTTGTAAGATTAATAATATAGGTATACTGTGTTAACACATAACCAGGCACAGTGATGATACTTGATGGATAGTTACATAACACATAATATATTTATCTACATACCAATCGTACATCACAAGAAGAAAATAGCTTTAGACACCAGAATGCAGTTAACAATAAAATTGCAATGGGACGTTTGTTAATGGTTTTGCTGCAAACCTATTCTGTCCGTACCGTCTGGTGCATATAATGGGCTCCCTCGTGTTTGCAGAATCAATACTAATCTTCAAGTTTGTGAGACCTCTGCAGCTTTATTTATTTCTCAATCCACAAAAATCAACGCTAAAAGTTTAACCCTGAGTCCTTTACAAAGTTAGTAATAATGATGATGTTGAGGACTGTGTGGCAAATTTAAGGAAGAGGGGAGATGTTGCCAATAGCAGGGGCAGATAACTTTCCAGAAGCTGACAGCTTAATGCTGTTCTTTGCTGGCCACTACCCATCCCTACCGACAGAAAACAGTGCTCACTCAAAGGGTCAGATTCAGATTTACACTCATGGTTTACACTATCATGGGCAAAACCATGTTGAATTGCAGGGGGGGGGGAAATGTCATTAGTTGCAATCAGTATTAGAGTTGAGAGATGATGTTTCCAGCCGAAGTGTAATAACAGTGCAACAGTAACGCTGGTCAGTATCTGTGTGCAAAATGCAACAATAAAGTATTCTCCCTGCATGCAAACACTGACATTAATTTTACCTCCCCTGCAATTCAACATGGTTTTGCCCATGAGAGTGCAAGTCATCAGTGTATGTGTGAGTGTAAATCTGAATCTGGCCCAAAGTTAGTAAATTGATGTTGTTAAGACAATGGTCTTATTTAAATATACATTAAAATCAATGGAGGTTATTAATTTAGCTAAATATTTCAAATATAGGAAGTGAAAAGAGTATGGGTTCAAGAATTGGCAGCATGCACACTCCATTTTTCGAGCCTTAGGTAAATTGCATAACCTTCAGCCCTTACGGCACAATCAAGACTCCTGCGCCACCTTGCATTTAAACAAAACTGCTGCTGAAGTTTTAAAGTAGGGCTGCAGATTACTCTCCCCCCCTTAGGGAATGAAAACAATATCTGTACTATTAGTTAAGTAAAATTTTGCTTAAGTCTGGATCCGTCCAAATAGTGTTTAACAACTTTAGNCCCAGATGGCAGCTTCGCAGTGTCTACAGATAATATCGCACTATCCACTTAGCAGCTATTTACTATTGCAAGTCCCAGCCTGAAATCCAATTCATGGACATATAATATCTGGTCACAATCAGTTGTTGTTTGACAAAAGTGNAGAGCAACCAATCGGATTGCAGCGGGTATATTCTCAACGTACTATAGTAATGACTGCAGTCACANGTCTTCAACACATTTGTGTCCACTGCACAATTTGATAAAAGACCCTTAAATGCACGGTTTGACCCATGCCACACTTGCCTCTCTCTGTCTTTCTCAGCCTGCTGGGCCATTATTTTCTTCAGCTCCTCCAGGCGCTGTAGATCTCGTCTCTGCAGCTCTTCCCACGCTTGCTGTTTCTCGGCTTTGTACTTTTGTATCTGTCGCGTGAGGCGAAAAAGAAAGTTCAGATTAAAATGTGCCCAGGACTGCGTGACAAGCCGTACAAAAGGAAATCCCAAATGCCAGAATATCTTGATATTGTTTCTTACAAATGCTGTTATGTATAAATGTGCTGTGAGGCTTGAAATCCTCAGCTTTGTTTTTCGGCGGTTTCACTGTTGATTTCATTTCTAACTAACTGGAAACATTTATAAGACAAAGCAACGCATTCCGTGATGTGATCCACCTGCACTCACTGTATGCACATAAATGCTGTTATTATGTATAACATTCTTCCATTTATGCAGCATCAATGGTAACTGTTTCTGACTTATAAGACAAGCCTGGATACAATCACCAGTCAGTGGCCTACACTACATTTTATGCACCACTTGTCAGAGCTATAGAACAAATATATTACATAATAAATTATTAATAACAGGTTGCTTACCTTTGGATGACTTTAATGTTTCGACCTAATGCATTCCCTACTACAACTTTGCCACATAAACAGATTCCCTTAAATTCCTGGATTCCTTCTATTTTCTTATACCCTTCCAGTCCTAGGATTAGCAATAATAGTTTCAGAGAATTCTGTGGTCGTTTAAACATGTATTTCATCCTCCAGCCACTTGAGGTCGCCTACATCGTCCTGGATCTCAGCCTGTTCTCTCTCCTCTTCCCTTTCTGTTCCTCAATCCCACCCACCAGAGAACAGGGACTGATCAGATAAAATGCTCTGTCTCAGTGTGTGCTGAGCTACGTTACCATCTGCACACATTTGTAAGAGACACTGAACTGTGGACATCACACACTGCTGTTATCACTGTTAACCATGTCACATCCAATGAGTCATTATCTGGGCTCAGTGTATGGGCAGTTTTAAAAATTAGCTTTTTTCTCCACTTTTCTGCCTGTAATTCACAGTTAGTTGAATAGTTTTCTATTCTATTGTCTGGCACATTTCACTATGATGCAAAAAGTGTTTTATTATATTTTACTAATTGGCTATGCAACAGACTTAATAACTCTCTTAGTTCAAATTTGCTGATCATTTTGTGATTTACTAGAACTCTTTAAAATTCCAAGTGTGGGGCCAAGGTCCCACGTCTGACCCCGCCCAAGTCCAACCACGGCCCAAATCTCGCCCCCTTTTTGGCCAAAATGAAACAAAAATCTGTTTTGTTCCCTAATCGTGACAGTGGGACAGTCAACCAAAATCAGGACTGACTGGAATCAGGACACTTTGGAGGTACCTACCAGGGCCCATAATTCCTCTGGCAACCAATATGTACTCCTATCCTAGTTTGAAAAGAGTTCCTGAGTTGTAACAAGAATGTTCTGCAATGCGGAGTATATGACTGCAGCACCACCACCGTCTCTGTAGTACTGTTACAAAAACCCTCATTTACAGAATAATTCAGGATATGTTTCATGCACAGCGTATAGTTTAGTTCCTTTGAGGCATTAATAGCTTTAGCTGTATCTTCAACTAGCTTTCCCAGAATGTGGTGTAAACACAGCTATGTGTGTAAATGTCTCCTCCATAACAAATATTTTTAATTAGGAGCAACAATATATTCTCTATAATCTCTTAAATAATAAATGCGAATGATTCGAATGTTCGTACTTTTTCCTTTGCATCCACTNGGTGCAGCTTCTCTCTCTCTCTTCTTTGTCTTTCGTGCTGTTCTTTCGCTTCTTGTCTTCTGGCAGCGATAAAAGATTCTAATCTAGCCGTCTCTTCCTGGTGCACTCTCCACTGCATGACCTAAAATGGGATTTGTGGAAGATTTCAAAAACATTAAATAGATTACACATCAATCAGCTTGAATATTGCTTGCNTAAAACAAGGTGATTTGGCATAGTTTATTACAGATGAACATTAATAGCATGCATTGAGAATCATAATACCTGAACCGTACATGCAAGCAACAGCCATTTGTATAATGTATTACTGGACTGAACCCAGGTTTGAAAATAGGAGAAAAACTGGTGGAAATTTACACCTGGGTGAAACCATTCTAACTTGAAAGGGAGGGAAGTTTCCACTATTGTAAACAATATTAGAAATGATGTTTCCCATCCAAGTTTAAATAACAGTCTGTGCATAATAACCAAACCCAAGTATTTTCCCTACATGCAGAGAATGAAATTATTTTGACTCCCAATGACATTCAACGTGGTTTTGTCCCTGGCGTAAACCACTAGCTACCTAAGCTAGGGATGTTCCTGGCCTCCATGCTGATGTAGACCTTCTTACACATGATCTCTGCACCATGAAAGCTTTTGCACTCTTAATTGTACCTACATGGTGGTGGAGACANACGGTGGCTATTTTGTGCCACACTCCTACATGTGGAGAAGGGTATAGGCAGGCTTTATGCTAAGTGGGGTGCCTATTTTGACATCTCTCCCTAGCTCTCAGCAAACACATATTTTGCATTTGTTCGAGTCTACCCGGTGATATACATCCAGTCAGTGGAGCTGGTGATATGCTGGTTCCTTACCTTATTTAATCACGATTGCTCCCCCAGGCCTCTCATTTGTATGCTGCTGATATATTTGTTTGTTCCTGGTGATTATTCTGGGATGACCTTACTTGTTTAATTATTTGCTTTCACATTTTATGTTGTTTTCNGTTTACTTTGCTTCAACATGGTTTTGCCCAAATTTCAATGGCTGATATCCTATAGTAAGGTATTTGAGCTCAGAAGTGGTGACATGACTGGGGTTCTGCTGACCAATAATAATAATTGCCATCCAGTGAAGCTATAGGTATGATCAATGTAAGACCATTACCACTGTGTCCTAATCCAGTGGTTTCCAAATTTTCCCAGTTAGAGGTCAATGTTACCTCTCAGACAAAATCCTTACCAAGCAGCCCCATTTTTGTTTTTAAGTCAAAATAGCAAAATAACTATTTAGGTNAAGACCGAAATGATTCANTTTGACATCAAATCCTATGTAGCTCCTATACAAGAAGTAAAATTGTGTTTCTAGGCAACTAGCAACATGCCAGCACGTCAGGAAAAACCATTTTGTGGCACCCCAATGAGA
>JABWIB010001330.1:49177-61214 GCA_016617825.1 Platyplectrum ornatum | reverse complement strand
CGGGTGATCGTGGCTGTAGAGTAAAGATAGCAGTCAGAACTGCTAGGGTGAAACTGTGCCAGCTATTTAAATAGTATGGCCATAATTCCCATTGGTCCTAGGGATCTAGTAATTATGGTTGTGCTGATCAGAGACTGGCTGCATGTAGGTCAGCTGACATAATCCAACCCATTGCCCATGAAATCAGTGNCCTGGAGTTCTGATGCAGTCAAGTNAAACTGAGAAATGTGGTCTGAGCAACCACCACCACCGCTCTTATGTACCAGTTCACAATTTTTTTCCTTATTTCACTGTCCATAATTGATTTTAAAAATATATTCTGTGGTTTTCTATTAATATAATTTATAACATTTGTGATAGTAACACTGGTCAGTAGCTGTGTGCAACATGCAACAATAAAGTATTCTCCCTGCACACTGACATTCATTTGAACTCCTCTGCAATTCAACATGGTTTTCCCACTGGCGCCCAATATGTTGTAAAAAATCTTCACAATTTTTTTAAACATTATATTTTTATTGAGCAGGTAAACAGAAGCAAAGCACAAAGTACATCAACAGATACTGAGAATTGTGCAGCACAAACAATAAAGTACTTCAGCAAAACAATACAAGGTACAAGCCAGTATATAAAATGAAACATACACAAGCATACAGATATAAATGGTAAGGGGAGAACAAAAACAAATAGGGGGGTTCCGTACAGTTCAAGACAAGAATTATATAAGGAAAGCTGGACACTACCACCTAATAGCAGAGACAAAAGGCAGGGGAATGACCATACGAAACAATGGTATCGACAAATGCGTGATATGAGCTCACTATTAATGAGCTTCCTGGTATAAGTTTGGGAGGGAGGAGTCGGGTGTCGAGCTATATATTCACCCCAGCTAAACCTCTTTATTAAGGGCGATGACTGCTGCAAAGAATAACCAATTCCCAGGGTTTCNATAGAGTGGCAAAAGGAGACTGTAGTGATAACTTTTTCTATAGGCAGGGGGTGGATTTTTCCAGAATTGACCAATGGCAGTCTTAGCGGCAAGCAGTATATGACCGAAAACACACCACTTATCCTTGGGCAGCGATTGCATGTTGGAGGGCAATGACCGAGTTGCAGACCTTAGATGCTAACGCCGTGACTGCTTTCCGAAACGGCTGGATCCTAGGACTGGTCCAGAAGATATGCAACACATCACAGGTCTGACCACACAACCGCCAACATAGTTTGGATTGATCAGGCCACAATTTATGGAATCTATCAGGAGTAAAGTAAAGACAGTATAGCAGTTTGATTTGTTTTTCTATATGGTCCATGTAGCTGGAGAGTTTGAACATGGTATAGTATATACATTCCCACTGGGGTATAGACCATTCGGTTTCCAGGAGGCGTTCCCAGGTGATTTGGGCTGAGCACTTAGAGTAAGGGGGTGGCAGATGGGCTAAGGTCTATGCACAATCGTTTAATTTAAAATGGATGATTCTGAAAATCAATGTAATCATTTATTCTTTATAAATGTATTGGATACCCTCCCTTACCCAATTTACAGGTACATAAAGAGGGTGACTTGACACCGACAGACCAGGTGGACACAAAAACCCAGATTTGTTATAGAAAGATTTCTCCATTTCAGAGACAAGGGAAATATTTGTAATTTTACTGTGTGGAAGGAAAGGGAAGGCTGGGATTCAAGAAGTTAAGCTCAAAGCTGTTTGAAAGCAACAACGTCAGAGACAGTTCAGTGTTGGCAACATTTCGCCAGATGGGATGACCTGAGGAATTTGGAATGAACGTGAGGTTGGCACAGATTGGGCCAACAAAGTCAAGTGCCCTTGATGCCTAATGGATTTTATTTGGAAAAGATCAGAATATGGTTATGAAGTATGGCAGAAGGAGGCGTTCTGTGTGCTAGTGACCTAGAGTTGTGTGAGCCAGTATCATTGGAGATTCAGCAAAATTGATCACAAGGATGATTTGGCAGCAGTTTGTGGTGGTGCGAGCCAAGTGCAACTGAACTGAAGTGAGCTGGAGGAAGATTGACTCCAGGACTGCATGGGGGGCCTTGGTAGAGTGGATAAGATGGAAACTAACAGGAAAAATGCCCCAGCATCACTGCAGTTAACCAGTAAACGATTATGCTATTCTATCTGTAAAATAAAATGCAGAAACATCAGTTTACACATTCTTGCAAGCATGTGNGTATATATGTAAGATGGAAACTAGCCTGGCTCTTCATGCTGCTCAGGCTGAGGCAAGGGCTCGGGTGGTGGCCTACTTGAACAAAGTAGAAGCACCCTCGGTTCATGAGACCAGCGGACTTGTCCACAGCCAGACCGTGGTCGATGCAGATGTCCCCAGAATGTCCTGGTCATAGAAGCCCTTCAACAGTTCAGGTTCCACACATGCCTAGGTCGTGTAAGTGACTTGAAACCATCTTCCCTGCCTTCCCTGCCCTTAGACGGTCCCTTGCTAATTTCCATTCCCCATGAGGTGTGTAGTGTATCCCAGGCCCCCGCAAGTAACCCAAAACCTGTGACTATTAATGCATGGAATCTCAGTCGGAGAAGAAGGGAATGTAACCTCTGTTTTTGCTCNCTTTGCTAGATGTATTTCCTGGAGGAACTAAGCCCCGTACCAGCCAACCCCGACATTGTCTTGTTGGAATCAGGACTCTTGGGAGGTATGCCATTTTTGCTGTACACTCATTGTGAGGCCTCACTCACATTAGACTTTTGTAAACAAACAAACATAAAATCTCAGGCAATGCAGTTACTCCAGCTACTGTATATGTATTTTTACCCCTTNTATGTTTTCCTAGAGCCAATTATGGTACCTTTTATGTAGGCAACCCCTAGAAATTTCCCTCTTTGTGGGGGTCCCCTGTGTGTTTGAGGCCCATGGTGACCACCCTGTGGTTAATCTGTTAATCGGGTCTTGCTTGAGAGTACTTTTCTAGGGTAAAGAACTGGTCAGATCTTTNTTCATCACTGTTAAGGAAGGCCCAAAAGACCAGTGTATCTGAACCAGGAGTGACTTCTTCTAAACATAATTACAGGCATGGAAACATTTGCTGGACTCACCAGCCAAAATTGCCTAGATCACACAATACATTAGAGCAACTTTTACCAATCACTCAGTCAATCAATCTCAGTCACTAGAGTGATTCTAATAATGAATATTAACAAAGTATTCCACATGGGTATCAATCTGATGTGCCAGACCAAGAGCCGTCATTTCAGACATAAACATTTGTATTTATAACCGCACACCCTCTGTACCAGTACTATACCCCATTCCACCGTATAGTATTGTAGTATAGAAACACCTGGGGGGTGCTAACCTCAGAACTTTACAATATGAAGAAAAGAAGAAAAGTGTTCTGTTTTTAGGTTGCACTTCTTTTTATTTCGTACTGTACAGAATCATTTATAATACTAAAACATTATATTTTATTCAAAAAATGTAATAAAATTCGGGGGTCATAAAAGCTGCGAAATATTAAAATAATAGAAAGTGAAAAAGAATGAAACGATCAGTGGTTTAAAAATTTATGCCGATCACAGCATTAGCCTCTTATCTCACTATTATATATGGCACAATAGTCCAGTGATTAGGAGATTTCTGAAAAAGCCNGAGAGGAGGGCAAAACACCTTCTAAAAAGTAGGCTCTGAACACCAGCTTTCAGAGACAGGCTTTTTGAAAATTGAGCGTGCACACNGAGACAGCTTTTTCACTGTAGCCGGCTTTTTCAGCAAAAAAGACTGTTAATTTGAGGTAATGGGAACGGGGTATAAAACATCTGCCAATCCACAAACACTTGCAGGAGCCAAACAGTATATGCAGCACCATAAAATGGCAACTACAGATAAAATGGGTGGGGAAGAGTTCCCGAATGTTTACATTCTAAAGGAGATTGGGGATACATACATATGGACAATCTATACGCCACAAACTCAGGTGAGATTTATATATATAATCTCAGATACAGATTTATATATATATATATATATATATATATATATATATTTATTTTTTTTTTTTTTTTTTTATACGATGGACCACATACACAAGGACAGTGACCAATTAACTTACAAGCATGTTTTTTGGGATGTGGGAGGAAACCCACAGTCATGCAGGGAATGGATACTGTCTTTCAGTTGGAAGAACAGCATACGAGCGGTTGTATAATGTGAGTATGCAAGGTGGGATACATGCTAATTGTACAGTAGGGTCTTGGATATGCCCTTACACAAAATTTCCGTTTGCACACGACCATGTCACTTTTACAAGCTGCTGATTTTAACATTGGTATAATAATGGATGGAGAAATNAAACTCTAGTTACACCACAGTGACAGTACATCTGCATCTGCAGAATTATCAGAGAGTGGGCAGGGCTGAGGTGGCATAAACTTCCAGAGTGATTCAGTCCCCTGATTTCATAGCTGTATCAGTGTAAAAAATAGTATAAAACTTCCTAAAAATTAACGCAACTAAAGTACTGGGGCTGATGTAGTAAGAGTATTACATAGGTACACAATTTTTCAGTACCCAAGAAATTTTAATGCTTCCACATACCCATCAGGGCTAAGCCAGTACTAACAGCCCATGCACACAACACTGGGTTTTCTGAAAATATGTATGGAATTCCCAGCTCTACGCATGTACATTGTGCACACACAGATGATTTCCACATCCAGCATGCAAAAATCAACAGGATTTATTACATCCTCTCAATACATTTTCCAATTACAAAAGGCTCCCACATCCACAATCATAGAAAACAGAAACACATTTACACCATTTATTACATTATCAGTCTTATGATTGTGTGCTTTGTTTTCCATTGGTTTCCCTTCGGACATCAGATACATCTGTTGGAACGCGCACTGTTATTCCATCAATTGCTTTTGTTAGGCAAATCTGGCATCCAAGACGGGACCTGAAATTTTAAATTGAGTTTTGTGATTTCATTATAATACATACCATAGACAAAACTACTCACACTTTAAAAAGCAGCATCATTAATGGCCACGTACTGTTAAGCAATACAGACTTGCAAGACTGATCCTGCAAGACTTATAAGGCTGAATGCAGGCAAGTGCAACTGCTAAGAATCTGAAATATATAACAATATCTGTTGGGCCTAGGCTGTACTTCAGTGTGTCACACTTACCACTCACCAACCAATGGTGACTCAATGACACACTGAAAGTAAAACCTGGCAAGTGTTTAAATTGGGGTGCATTTTCTTTTCTTTTTATTAAACAATTTGATTTGCTAATGTGATTCAGTGTTGCTGTATATTTATGTATATGAATATGAATAATCATGCACTGATGATATATATTGCATTTATTATATTGTATCATTCTAAATCTTATTGTGGTATACTAGCTCCTTTCCTTAATTCTTCACCTACTGTCAAGGGTATAACTAGGGTGGTGCAACCAGTGCAGCTACTGCCCGCTTAGGTGACTTGGATATCCTGGCTGAAGGTACAAGTTCTCCATACTGTGCTGCCAGCAGGTACAGTAGCCCATTGCCTCATCTGCTGCTGCTAATAAAGTTCAGTAGACAACTACTTTTCTCTTTCTTTCTAGAACTTTTAAATGGAGGAGTAAGGATGTTCTTTTCCAGGCTGTCAGTTGCATCATCTCTATCAACTTCAATTATAAGATACAGATCACAGGCGATCCATAATTTTATGGAATGGAGCGCTTTTTNAACCTCATCAGCTATGTTATTATTTAGTTAAAAGGATAGTGTGAGTAATGGTGTTGTGAAACATCGATGTCTGCAGTAATCCAGAAGAACATCTATCAGGTATATTTCTTTAACACTTTTTTTTAACATATCCTAATGGTCTCCCCATATGCCCCCTCCCCCTTTTTCCTTTCCCTATTAGGGCCAGATTCTAAACTCTTAAGCTCTTTTCACTGAACTGGAGGGATGCTATTACTGACTCAACGGTCTGATCGCACAGAGAGAGGCAGTGCAGGGAGAGAGAGAGACAGCCAGCACATAGGGCCAGATTCAGCTTTTCACTCTCATGACTTCTCTCATGGGCAAAACCATGTTGCAGGGGAGGTAAATTAGTTNCAANCAGCATAACAGGTGACAGCTGATGTTTCCAGCCCAAGTCTAATAACAGTGTAACAGTAACGCTGGTCAGTATCTGTGTGCAAATTGCAAAAATAAAGTATTCTTCCTGCATGCAAACACTAACATTCATTTTACCCCCCCTGCAATTCAACATGGTTTTACCCATGAGAGTGTAAGTCATTAGTGTAAGTCATGAGAGTGAAAAGCTGAATCCAGCCCATAGAGAGAAAGAGAGAGAGACAGCCAACACATAGAGAGAGAGAAAGAGCCAGCACATAGAGAGATAGAGACAGAGAGAGAGAGAGACAGCACATATAGAGAGAGAGACCGCTAGCACATAGGGCTCCATTTACTAAAATTATCACTGGGGGTGATATTGAATTCGTCCAGGCTCGCAGCACTTCGCTGCGAGCCAGACACCATCGCCCCCAGCATTTGAATCAGTATACTGCGGGACCCGGAGAACATCGCTGGCTCTAGGACTCCCGCGGCTCATCTGAAAGGTAAGTAAACTTTGGGGTTTTTTTTATTTTATTTTTTAATTTTTCAACTTTTTTGCAGTGTCCCTGCAGTCTCCCCTCTATTAGAGGGAGGAAAAGGGAGGTCTATGGGGAGACTGCAGGGACACTGCAGTTATCGCTGTCTTCAGACGGTGATAATTTTTCCCTCGGAGCGGTATGTTAATTACCGCTCCGAGGGTTTATAAATATCAAACACATCGATTTCATATGATAAAGTCCGAAAACGGACTTTATCATATGAAATCGATAATATCGGGGCTTAGTAAATGGTGCCCATAGAGAGAGAGCCAGCATATAAAGAGATAGAGAGACAGCCAGCACATAGAGAGAGAGAGACAGCCAGCACAGAGAGACAGCCTATATATATATATATATATATATATATATATATATATATATATATATATAAACAATTGCAAGAAAAACCCTTTGAAATTACCTGCATAATTTCTGCATAAATTGGTCATAAAATGTGTTCTGATTTTCATCCACGTCACAACAATAGACACACTCTGCTTAAATTAATACCAAGCATGTATGGTGGGGGAGTATCATGGTTTGGGACTGCTTTCTGCCCCAGGGCCTGGACACATGGCTATCATCAACAGAAAAATCACAAGTTTATCAAGACATTTTACAGGAGAACTTAAGGCCATCTGTCCACCAAATGAAGCTCAACAGAAGATGGGTGATGCAACAGGACAATGACACAAAGCACAGAAGTGGAATATCAACAGAATGGCGACAACTGAAGATAAAATACCTTCTGGAGTGGCTTAGTCACAGTACTCACCGCAACCCAATTGAGATGGTGTGTCATGACCTCAAGAGAGAGATTCACACCGGACATCTCGAGAATGTTGAAGAACTGAAACAGTTTTATAAAGCGGAATGGTGCAAAATTCCACCTGACCGCTGTGCAGGTCTGATATGCAACTATAGGAAATGTTTGCTTGCGCTTATTGATGCCATTAGAGGGTCAACCAGTTTTTAAATCCAAGGGTTCAAATACTTTGAATGTTTATATGGTGTTAATACTTTGAATGTTTATATGGTGTGTTCAATAAAAACTGGAGAACATATAATAATAATTGCTTGTGTGGTATTAGTTTAAGCAGACTGTGTTTATCTATTGTGACTTGGCTGAAGATCAGAACATATTTAATTACCAATTTATGCAGAACTCCAGGTATTTCACAAAATCACGGGTGCACATATATACATACAGGGCCGGGCTAGGTCTCTGGATGTCCTAGGAGAGACCTTGAACAGGATATGGCATTTAAAATTGAAATATTGCCACCCACCCTCCTGTTATTTATTTGGGAGGGGGGGTATACATATATGATTTTCATTCATTGCCATCTGCCCGTCATTCCGGCTTTTATAATCAAGTCTGGATCCAACATTATTACGTTTCAAATACACTTAGCTAGAAAGCAGTTTGTAAATGATAAATACTTTTTGTTTTTCTCATTTGGTCATTCTGAATTAAGAACAAATGTTTGGTTATTTTCTGTATTCCTTTAACAGATTTTGGTAATGTTGAGCAGATAAAATAAGCACTTACGTGTTCGTAAGCCCAAAAGCCAAATCTAGCATGTCCATTTCTTCATCTGAAACTGAATCTAGCTTGTCATAGATCTTCTGTTCAAATATTAGGTGACACGTTGAACAGGCTAGGGTCCCCTCGCAGGCACCTTGTAGGGCAAAGGAGGGAAATAAAAACTTTTATGTTTATAGTTATAACTTAAGTTTCATTCATTAAAAACTGACCCTACAGCTAATTATAGAAAAGATGATTTCAGGGTGTTAAATATGGATCACTATCTCCCTTCAATAAAAAAGCTTTCTCCACAGTACACTATGGCCAATCTATGTGTACGGGAGAGGATCCTCAAGGATTGGTAAATACAAAACTACAGAGAGAGAAATATGAAGTAAGTAATTCATCAAATAAAATGAAAGATTTGCTCTGCTTATCTCTCTCAGATTAACAAATGAATATCTTNATCTCTTACCAAAACCATCTATATTGAGATGATGACGGATAACCACATCCAGGAGGCTCTCTCCTTCTTTAGCTGTTGCTGTCAGTGTTTCACCATCTCGGTTAATAAAATTAACTGTCAAGTTATCTTCTGGAGTTCTGGAGAGAAGAGTAAGAATTTGTACACTGGTTAGTGGATGTTTGTATGGGACCACTTTTATAAAAGACTCGCCAATCATTCTACAGAAAAGATTCTGGTTATNTGATCTGGTGTTAGATAAAAGCCATCATACAATAGACCAGATCCAGGCCTCCGTGTATACGCTGTCTTCCATGCGGATTAGCCGTCTTTATGACAGCTGATCCACGCAGAAATCTTGAGCTCCCTTCATACCTGCCCCTACTGTATAATTTACATCTTCCACCTTGATATCTAGCCTATCATAAAGAATTAATGTACATAGAGTACAAGAGTCTGGCAGATGCCAGAGAATTTTTGAAAGGTAATTGACATCGGATCAAAACCTTGAGGTGTCTTTGGTGTCCAGCGGAGACACTATTACTGCTTATTACTGCAAATCCAGGAAAAAAGTTATGTGATGCTGCCACATGGTGCCACAAGGACCAGATCCAGACTTTACGTAATATTGACTTACTCACAGTTTACTCACAAGTGGGCAAAACCATATTGAACTTCTGGGGAGGTAAAATGAATGTCAGTGTGTGCATGCAGGGAGAATACTTTATTGTTGCATGTTGAACACAGATACTGGCCAGCGTTACTGTTACACTGTTATTAGACTAAGAAACATCATTTATTCATTCCATCATCAGTTAATCTTGTTCTATAAGCAATGTTTGTGTGTGTTGTGCATGGAACATTGCATATAAAACCTAGTATGTGGGTAAGTGTATTTGTCAATTTCATAGAGTTAATAATATTGGTTTGGATTCCAGTTTGCAATATGAAGTCACGCCGACTGATAGTATGGAAGATCCATAGGACCAATGTTCTTATGTGTAACGTCCTATTCAGGGCATGTGCAGNATTATTTATAAAACTTGCGAGTTCATGAAATGTGAAAATGTGTGGAAATAAAGACATTCTTAAATGAGATGACATTTGCTTAAAGACTGTTAAGCACATCACTATAAAGAGACCTTGAAACGTTTGGTATCTAAGAAATGTTACTGCAGTGTGATATAACCTTGGTATATTATTGTAACCCTGGATTCCCTTAATGCTGTCTAGGATTGCTGATTGGATGTGATAACAGTAACTTATGTTGAGTTTCTAATTGTAACTATAAAGAATGAAGCCGTTGTATGTGCATATACATTTAGCATTACTTTTATACTTCTATATAACAAGATACAGTATATAACCATTGGAAGTTATATTTAACTTATATTTAAGCAGCAAATCTAGGAGTATAGGAATGTCATGATTAACATTTATATTTTTTTATGTTTTGTAATTCTTGACTTCATTGGCAATCATAGTCTCATGTCATATGATGTAGATAGATTAAAGGCGTTGAAGAATGAATGTAACAATTATCAAACCTGAACAGCACTTTCACTGTACTATTTAAATATATCCTCCCATTGCACATACTTGGCGTATGCAGAAGTCTGTATCCTGAGACGCAATATACCTAATGACAGTAAATAAAGTGCACAATGTTACACAATGTTATTTAAAACGTTAGTAGCCTTGTTGCTGACATATGTTGTGAATAAAAGTACGAGGCACAAAACTTTTATATTTAATTTATCATTAATTGTAAATTTATCCGTTTTTTCTAAACCTAAACATATATCTTCCCCTTTCTTTATGTTATTTTCCATTAAGAGAACTTAAATGTGCAAAATGTCTTTTTTTCTGTGAGGGTGAAACTGATATATTTCATTATTTATTTTAATTTGTTCCTCAGAAAACAAAACACAGCTCTCATTTTGTATTCCAGATAGAACTGGACTCAGTATACTGACATTTAACTTGCTCTCGTTATTTAACTTGAAGTAAACAGAAAAAAATATTAATTTCAAATCAGATGTTGAGGTTTTATTGCAGATTTACACCTTTAAGTAATGTACTGCCTGAACCGGCGACAAC
The DNA here is from genome assembly GCA_016617825.1 of Platyplectrum ornatum. Classification (NCBI taxonomy): domain Eukaryota; kingdom Metazoa; phylum Chordata; class Amphibia; order Anura; family Limnodynastidae; genus Platyplectrum; species Platyplectrum ornatum. The sequence goes on along the minus strand of JABWIB010001330.1, from coordinate 50,482 downwards.
AAAGGTACACAGCAAAGGTGATTACATTATATGGAAAGAAAACTGGGACCTACTGTATGTCAAGCACTTTGTTGGTTTTTAAGATGTTTTCACTAACACAATACACAAAAAGTTCTACATTCTACAGCATAATTACACTTTAATCTGGGAAATGTAATTCTAAGAAGNTGATCATTGTACTATATAACCTAATATCTATAGTGTTTAACTGAACAGATTGCAATCATTTGTTCCTTGAGAAATATGAAGTTATTTTAAAGTTCCTTTACATTACCCAATGTTGGACTTGGCATCTTGGCATATGGCTGACAATGTGAAACGCCTCATGGAGGAATTTGGCAGTGACCAGGTTGCAGCATCATTCTTAAAGTACATGTGTCCATAACTGCTAGTCAGAAATCTACGCAAGAGTCCGGGGGCACGGTGAGCCATGGTAAAAGAGAAGTCCTGACATCAAGCTGAAAAGATCTGAATGTAATGAGAGATATAAGGAGAGCAAATATTATCCATCCCACTCTGGGAGTAACCCAATGCATGACACACATCAGCATATACACAATATCACTTCATCTCACACTGACCTCTTTAGGAATGGAAGCTGCACAGTGAAGTCTCCTTTGTATTTTGCATAGTATTTTTTTGTTCCACAAATATGTTCATAACGTTTATATGCAGCGTTTGTATGCTATATAGGCTGTGCTCACACTGGACCAGATTCTGATTTTTTGTACTATTGACTAAAGGTGGCCATACACTATAAGATAAATTGTTCCGATCAAAAAAATTTTCAAGAGTGGGTAAAACCATGATGAATTGCAGGGGAGGTAAAATGAATGTCAGTGTTTGCATGCAGGGAGAATACTATATTTTTGCCTTTTGCACACATACTGACCAGCATCATCTCTCTCCTGTAATACTGATTATAATTAATTAAATTTAACTCCCTTTACCCAATCTTTTGATTGGAACAATTGATCTTATAGTGTATGGCCAGCTTTACTCATGAGTGGGCAAAACCATCTTGAATTACAGGTGAGTAAAATGAATGTCAGTGTTTGCATGCAGGGAGGATGCTTTTTGCATTTTGCACACAGATAAGACCAGTGTTACTGTTAAACTTGAGCTGGGAAACATCATGAGGTATTTACTAAGCGGCGAGATTGCAGTGAGATNGGAAAGTGGGGATGTTGCCCATAGCAATCAGATTCAAGCTCTCAATTTCATTTTACACACTGGAGAATGTGAACTTTAATCTGATTGGTTGCTGTGGGCAACATCCCCACTTTCCAATCTCACTGCAATCTC
>JABWIB010001330.1:23877-42884 GCA_016617825.1 Platyplectrum ornatum | reverse complement strand
CAAACAGGATATATGTATGTGTGTGGCTTCTCTGGGACCAGTAGCTGTGAGGGAGTGCTGGTTCACATGAGCCTTGTGGAGGCCTTGGGGTGCCTCTAGGTGAGTTAGCTCTCAATTTGGAAACATTTGCATGTGACCCTATTATGGGACTCTCATTGTTTCGAGTTAGGACCCCCTTAGCAGAAAAGCCTTGACGTGGCAGGGGGCTTCTTCACATGCTTGCAAGAATGTGTACTGATATTTCTGTTGATGGTTACTGTTTAACTGCAGTGATGCTGGGGCATTTTTCCTGTTTGTTTTCTCTGTTAGAGTTACCCCTGTCTTTCATGCACCTGCAGCTAACATACAAATTGATTTGATCAACCACCACCATGTGTATAATCTTATAATATGTCTGGCATGGATACGAGAATAAAGTGTAGTCGTGGTCAGTAGGATGAAGCATGCACCAAGGGTCCATCAGCTTGTGGTCACGCAGATCACGTCTTACCTCTTACCAGAGATGTCTCTGAGGGAACATCACAAGGCTCCTAAGAAGTTATCCAAATGTGGTTACAGTGCCCAATTGAAGTCTCTTATCAACTGCATGCCCCGCGTTTTGGCCCAAGTTAGACTATAGAAATTCAGGTTGGTCCTGATTAGGAAAATAGTTATTAACAAAAGTATACATATTAAATACAGATACCATACATAGACTTTAGGGTGCTACCCAAGCAGGGCAGGACTAGGTCTGCTGGCGCCCTAGGCAGACCTAGCACCGCACTNCCTGCATGTGAATTACGTGCGGCATGACGTCATCAGTTCAAAACCACCGAGGAGGGCGACACAGTGGTGCCGTCCGCCCTCCTGGTTTTGAATTATCACATTTTTTTTTCTTTTTGCATCATTTTTCTTTTTTTAAGAAATCTTTTTTTTGCCCTTTTTTCTCTGACTTTTATACAGATGTATGCATACCAGAAATTCCAGATTGAATAAGCTCTTTCATAAACGCTTTATTACAGGAATCAATATCCAGCATAAAGTGGCACTCACAAAGTAGCTATTTGGTAGGTTTTGAGAAAATAACAATATAGTGTTGTAGTTGTTCTCTAAAAATCTATTTATTTGTAACATACTGTATATACTCGAGCCTAGTTTTTCAGCACATTTTTTTGCATTGGANGTCCCCCCCACGGCTTATACTCGAGTCATTGCCCTGTATGTTGTCAATAAGTTATCCCAGATTTTTGAGGTGAGATTAACCGCCTCGTCTTATATTGAGGTCGGCTTATACTTTAGTATATATGGTANAACATATGCGTACATTGAGAAAAAACATAGAAACCTTACCTGTTTTTAACAGAAAGAATGTCCACAGCAGCTCTGGGTCACACAAAGTATGGTGGTGAAAGTGCCAATGTGATGTCATGGTATTACATGGGAAGACTGGCAAATGTGGTTTATGGGGTTTTTATAAACTTTGGTTTCCAATGCTTATAATACATGTTGGTTATATGGTAATGGTACGTACTATAATAGTTACTTTATTTTATGGATTAGGAATGGCACACTATACACAGTATATATTGTGCCATTCACAAACACCTTATATATCCCAAATACACTATAATATGCTCCATTCTAGCCCCCTAAAATACGCTATCACATAGATTTAGGGTTACCACCAATTAAGACTAAAGAACAGAATGATTTTCAAAGACCTGGGCCTATATTTACTAAGCAGGGAGATTGAAGATTGGGGATGTTGCCCATGGCAACCAAACAGATTCAAGCTAAGAGTTTCATTTTACATACTGGAGAATGTGAACTCTAATCTGACTGGTTGCTATGGGCAACATCCTCACTTTGCATCCTTCACATCTCCCTGCTTAGTAAATTTAGGCCAAGGTGGTAACTACTTTTTCAGTTATATATGCAGATTATGGGATTTCATTTTAAAATATGACATCCGATAATCATTTACACTTTTTAATTACTTTATTATTCCTCCATTTTTATTTGAGGGTTTTTAATGTAATATGAAATAAAAGAGATCAATCTTCNGGTAACCTACGCAAGATCCATTTGGAGTGAGAGTGTTTGGTTGTGCAAAAGTTGTATATCCTGTTTGGTGAGGAAGGAGTCCAGTCACCTCTATTTGTATTGGCGGTGGGCTGGATCTCATGGCTGGTGTTGTCTGAGAAGGGAGAAATCACTTNGATTAGGTGAGTATGGGTGAGAAAAGCTGGAGCCTACTGCACTGAGGAAGAGCAAATTGTCAGAAGGGGAGACAGAAAGCTTTCTGACAGATATCTGTCAGCATTTGCAGGGCTGGCTGCGGTGACAGGAACACTCTGGAGAGGCGGCCCTCCTCAGGATCTCATACCCGTTCGTGGTCTTGGAGAGATTCTTGGGCATCAGGAGGGTAATATTATTTGATAGTGATACACTGCTGTCATAGGTAAAAGTTCAGATTTATGAGGGAAGAGGAGGGACACCCAGGGTGGGAAAGAGGGGGGCATGAACAGACCGCAGGCCCGGTGCCTACCACCTAGGGACAACCTGTGCCCTGTGGAGTGCTTAACAAGCTGCTACCAGACTCCTCACTTGGCAGGTGAAACTACCCCGTGTCTCAGATAGTTTAGGGCAGTGATCGAAGTGGAAATTTAGAAGTAGCGGTATGAACATTAAGAATTGGCAGTATGGTAACACTGAATATAAAATAAGTCAATGGAGATTTAAAATTTTTCCATTACATCAGTGGGAGAAGTGCCGGTATGACATACCCCNATATACACCCCCACTTCGAGCCCTGGTTTAGGGGGACAGACAGCAGAAAATTTCCAAGTTATGAAGGGGTCTGCTGTCATTTAGAAAGGCTACGATGGATAGGAAAACACGTCTGACTGATGTTTTTAGATCAACATTTCTATTTACTTTTCTTCAGATATATGTTTGTTTATGAAGTATACTCACCTTTAGGGATAGGAAAAAGTCTGTGATACCTGGTTATTTCAATTTGATCTTTTCAACTATTTTCTTTTCTCTCTTTTTGAAATTTGTTTCTGTGAAAATCAGTCCGATGTTTCATGCACATTCGATAAAGGTTCAATGGAGGTCACGAAAAGGAAAAAAGAAGCAGAAAGTGAAAAAAAGGGAGGAGAGAGCCAAGCGATAATATGTGTATATGTGTGAATTGTACGTTTCTGTGAACTTCTGGGCAGGTGTCCAAAATGCACNATGTCGGGAAGAATATCTTCTCACCTCCGTTACAGTACGTTTCTGATAGATGGATTTGTACTGTTAATTCAGACATACAAGGATGATNATTACAACAGCACAAGCTGCTAAGTATGTAATTACAACCTTGATTCTGACAGGGAATACATTAAGGTTTTCAAGGACACTGTGAATTCTGATCCCAATAAAAGGCTAAATCCTGGTCAATGTCACTCTCCCTGGCCTCCAACTACATAGTGGAATGCATACANGCCTAATCCATCACTGTGTGTTGTAAGGGGTGAGGAAGGTGGGGGATGGATGGGGGTGGTGTTAAAGGTAAGTAAATCCTGGACTGCATTANACATACTACTCTTGTTTCAGGAATGATCTATAGCATAATCTTACATTTTCATATATGGTGACTGCTTAAAGTATCAGTCTGTGCAGCAGTTAATTTCCACTCTCATTGGTGGTCAACGACCACATGTCAGTGGCAGGTCACTGAGTGCACACTGGCAGAAAGGGACAGCTGTAAAACAGAACACAACAGTGCTGAGCCCCGTCTCTACTGTCACTGCCACTAATGTACCCTAAATTCATCCCCCTCCCCAGCAGCAANAAGGCAGCGCATAGTACCCCTGCTGTGCAGGATACAAACGCAAATCCCACAAAGCACACTGCTAGACAGGGACAACTGTTCTTAAACTCAATAACTGTGTGAAATACCCAGTTCAGATTACCTTAAAATACCTGCTTTTTTTTTTGCTGAAAACACTAGCCTCAGTGAAAAAGCTAGCCTCTGAAGGCAATCAGAAAAGGTAAAGTTTTTAAAAGAAGGATTTTCGCCGGCTCCTCTGTGGCATTTCTCCAGTGTGAACGCGTCTGGAGCTGGCTTGCCTTTAGGTGACCTCACCTCTTAATAGGAAGCCGGCTTCACTGTAGACCCGGCGTTTCCTGTTAGTCTAAACGGGACTTGCAGCTGCCCCGTCGTCTCTACACCACGGAACTGTCTGCAGCTTTTTAAAGCCGAGGCAATCTAAGGAGGAAATTCACAAAAGTCGAGTTTGGGTAAGTTTATCGCAGCCGCGGGTTACCCAAACTCGACTTTTGTGAATTTCCCCCTAAATGCGGTATTATTCATTTATTTTTTTTTCAGGCCAAAAATGTAAGTGTGTCTTATACAGGGATGCCCCTCTACATAGGGAAATACAGTAGTCCTGATCAGAAATACAGTGAAACATACTCTTTAGTGAACAAATATACATACTGCGTGTATTTATTTCTTTGGTGATAAATAACTAACATTGCTAAAAGTAAAAGGAATTTATTTGGAAAAGAAGCATTCTACTTATTGTACANAAAATAATAATGAAAAACATTAGCTTACAACATTACACTAAGAACAGTACATTCTGTACAATGCCAGTGGATTAATGAGGTGGCACAGAAAAAAAAAATGCATTGACCCTTTTGGAGGTCCCAGAAACTATGTCAAGACTGAAAGTTCAGTGCTTATAGGGAAATATGTACAAGGCTTATTCAATGACAAAAAAGGTAATTNCATCAGTGTCTCTAATCAGTGTTCAGAGATCAACCATATTATTGGAAATTTTCCCTATGACATTACCACTTATCAAAACAAAATGTTATTATATAACTATTATAAATACAGTAATATAAAATACTATATAAATCCTACATGACAAATTATATCATTTTGTCTAATCAGTAAATAAAGTTTATAGGTCACGATCTGTTGCAGTCTTATTATCACATTTGGCTCTGCTCTTAACTTACAGTAATAATAAAGAAGCATGTCATAACAAGTTGCTCGACCCTGGACTAGTGTGCTTTATGGCTTACATTTTGACCTGGGTTATATTATCTGACACAATAATCAGCAATTTTGAAGAGCATAAAACCCAATTTATTGTGTGACTGACAGGAGAAAAGGGACATTTTGTACTTTTCCAGGGAATGATGGTAGACTTTACTTTAAGTGGTTAATCGCAAAAAATACTGTGTAATAAACTAATATATATTATATATAGAGAGAGAGATGTTTGTGTGTGTTTGCTGTAATTTGTAATTGTATGCATTTTTTGGAGAGATGTATGTTTGCAGAAGAATGAATAGCCAGATACTTCTCTGCTCATTGGTATATGTAGAAGGCAACCTCTCATCTCTTTCCAATACAAATGTCGCACACAAACAAATGAAAAACCATTTGACTGACCAAATGAAAACAACAGGCATTCTAGATTTAAATTATCTATATTTTATTGGCACTGGAAGAACAGAACAAGTTCAGACCATGACAAGGAGGAAAATAAAACTAAATATTACAGATTTTGAATAGGAAATCTGCACTGGTTTAGTTAGAAAGAAAATAAAAAGATCCCTATTTGCTGTTACAAACCCCATCAATATAATTTACAGCAATAGACTAATTTAGAAAAAAAATATTAACACTTTGCATGAGAAAATCCCCATATAGCCATTAATGATTAACATGGTTAAATTAGAAAACCTGTGTCAAATACCCTTAATACTGAAAGCTCTTTGAGCATTACATAGTTNCAAAATAATCTTTTATAATACAGTATATAGTAGCTTTTTTCCCCCCCAGAGGCTGCTTGCCTCTTTCCTCTTTACTATCAACTAACCTGTGCATAGCCTGAAAAAAATACTTAATACTTATAATACCAGATACAAAAGAAATATGCTGTATAATACTGGTAAAGGGTAGAAAGGAAATGCCAGCATGGAAACTGTAACCACCAAGGTGAAAGTCATACTGTGACATATACTATCCAGCAGTGAAAAAAGGTTGCCTGGGACTTACAGGCAACAAGAAATAATTGTGTACTTTATATTGGTATTCAGATACATTACCCATTTTCATCTATATATTTAAGGATATTAAAAGTAATCTATAGATGAGTTACTAGTTTCAAAATAAAAATAAATAAAGCATAAATGATTCCAGAACTCTACTACAATATGCTATATATGTTTTCCACCTTCTGTCAAATGCCACAAGTGACAGAATTGTTCTAATAATTCCAAAATAAACAATCGTGACAACAAATGGAATGTACTGCAGACAATACTGTCTTCATTTATTACAGTGTTGGGACTGTACAGTTCCATTTAACCAGTGCAAGCAATAGATAATGGCATATTTAAAAGTTGGCTTTCTTATAAATTGAAAATATATTAGGCACACAAGGCTCCATTGTTACTGAAGCTTGTCGGGAAGATGTTGTGGGACAACACATGATCCGATCTTTTTTTAAATTTCAGTTTCAGAGAACTTTGTCTGGTTGTCTGCTCAGTATCTCAGGGAAGCCCAGGTTTAGGAGGGTGGAGCAGTAGTCTTCCTACACCAGGGAGAATTTAAAGACTAAAGGCCTATGATTGTACTTCATCAACCCTGCCCTATCAAAGTGGTACAGTAGTTCCAGCTCAGCCATGGAAAGGAAGGAGATCAATGTGTGTAACAGACAAAATATGCAGGTTTTACATAGATTCAAATTCATCTATACGCTGCTTGGTGTTGCCCTGGCGAATCTGGCGAAGAGTCTTGTATTTATCTCTTCCAGCGCGCACATTCTCAGCATGCAAAATATCATTTGCTGTCTTCTTTTCCTCATCTCTGGCATTAGCAAGTTCAGAACTTAATAGCTGATGAAAGATGAGTTTAAGACGGTTAATATACATGAAATACATTCAAACCATGTAACACAAATATTTACTTATTTTACTTATGATAAAATGATAATTATGATAAATATATAATTTCAGCTTTAAATTTGGAAATGAAAAGCTTTAATTAAAGTATATCACTGTACTCTGTCCCCTACAATCCATACTCCACACAGCAGTCCAACTATTCTTGCTCTCAATCTGTACGCCCCACCCTGATAAATCTCTACACTGGCTTCCAATCCATTTAAGAATTCTGTTCAAACTCAAAAACCACAACCCCAAGGCTCTCTTTTTTTCCTCTGCTGCCTGCCTCTCCTCAGTTATCTCCATTCACACTTCCTCCAGTTCCCTCTGTTTGGCTGCTGACTCACATTCCACTTGATAACTAACTCTCACTCAAGCAACCAAGACTTCTCCCGATACCAGAACAACCTACCTCAATGTATTAGACTATCTAACACCCTCAAAGTCCTCAAATGCTACCTCAATACCCATTTTTTCATTTTTATTGGCTTAGGCCTCCACCTAATCTTTCTACCCTCTCCTTCTTCATCCCAATGTCTTCTGTACTATTCACCCCTGCTGCTTAGCATTCTAACTCACACAAGGCACTCCATCCTCCTGTCATCACCCTCTACTGGCACCGATCTCAGCTTTTTTTTTTTTTTTTTTTTCATCAACAGATCATCTCTTCATCAACCTCATCACTCTCATCCTTCATTATAAGGCTATTTTCATAATATTCTAACTTCTTTTCTATCTCTATTTTCTTTTACTGTATTTTTCTGGTTTACTTGCACTCTTTGTCCTGCAATTTGTACTCTAATATTTTGTATTGTCTTTACTATGTATCTACATTGTACATTCATTTTCATTTTTTTACAGTAGTGTTGATACTGTGTGGTGCCATATATTGATTAATAAAAATAATAATAATTTAAAAGTACATTCCAAAACAGGTTAGGTGTTTCTGTCTAATTTTAACCCCCCATTAAAGCTCTGTTTTAGAAAAAAAAAGAGTATTTACTAAGTGGTTATAAATCAGATCTCTGCTTATTATTCTATTATTCACTGTGAACCTGGAGAGGATTTTCCTGTGATCTGCGGTTTGTACATAGACTGCTTACTGTACAATGTAAGTTTGTTTGGTAAAAGGAAGTTGAAATCCCATAAAAAAATCATTGTTTTGTTAACCAAAAAACTATACATACATAACTCTAATTCTGGTCTTCCAAAAAGAAAGCTGTAAAATTACCTGCAAGTGTTTCTGCACCCTTTCATTCTTCTCTGCCTCTGTGGTACGATCTTCCTCACTACGGTCTTTGATCGTGGCTTCTGCTTTCAGTTCGGCACTCGCCTCTGCAGAGTTCTCGTCCTGCTCATCATCATGCTCATTCTCTGACTGCATGGGCTCTTGTACATGAGGAGTGGTCATCACCAACTTCAGTTCCTCCTTGGTCTTCTCCAAGTCAAGCTGCACTGTTTGGGCCTGCATACAAGTGTAATATACATTATATAGAAAAATTGACAATGCATCAAATGAATGGGAAGTAAAAAAAAATTACCTAACAGTAAAAGCAGTATTTACACTAGTTTGATTAGGCTATAACTATAGGGTATAAGTCATATTTAAAGATGTGTGTAACAGGTGTATCAACATTTTATTTTACAGATAGAATAGCATCATTTGATACTATTTAACAGCATTAGTGATTATGGGACATGTATTTGGTTATTCATAGGCTTTTATGCATTTGTATTTAATGAACTTACAAATTGATTTGGGTAACCACCACTCTGTGTATATTTACTTGTGAAAGGTCTATGGGACCATTAGCTGGGAGGAAGTGTTGGTCCACAGTGGCTGTTTGGAGGCGCTTCTAGGAGAGTTAACTCTCAATTTGAAAACACTTATGAGATGCTTTTATGGGACTCTCATTGTTTAGAGTTTGGACTGTCCTTAGAGTTGATGGGAGGATTGTCAGATATTTGCCAGATAGTGTGTGTAACAAATATTTCAGCATTTTATTTTACAGATAGAATAGTAGAATTTGTTACAGGTTAACTACAGTAATGTTGGGGCATTTTTCCTGTCTTTTCTGTGCATATGTAAGAATGTGAAGTCATATAGCTTCAAAGCATTTCTACTTTTAAAATGAAAATTTCATGGGTCTATGCTTGTTTGCCATAGTACATGCATCACAAACCCCACTGTCTGCATAGCAAATACACCACACCAGCTGAATAGCAAACCAATATAATATAACATCCTTTATCAGAAGTGACTTTCAACGGTTACAGCGGTTACAAAGTCTGTCATGCTTGCAGATATGTTTGATTTTTATTTAATGCATCTGCACACACAGAGCAGCCACCCTTAAGCTTGTGCTTTTATATGTATACTATGTCAGGGAGCAGGACCAATAAGTAATAATCAAGTGCCAACTTGACTCTTAAAAGCATCTGGATTAATTAATAAATTACTCTGATATATACCAACAAAACAATCACCTCCAATACAAAACCTATGGCTGTGCTGGTCCCACAACACTGATACTTTATATTCCTAAAGTCTATAGTATAACTAATTTCTGGAAATCTACATTTGTCCCTGACTTACATATTCCAATACAAATATAATGTGTAAATATAATAAACTACTGTATATTAAAATTAGTAACCTTATATTGTAATGAAATATTGTATGTATTATGCAAAAATTTTGTGCAGTGATTTTTCATCCCCCACCCCTCCCAGACTTTTTGTTTTTAATCACAATGGATGATCGCCATTAAACTATTAACACATAAATCCCTGGCATCACTTAAGCTTATGCATAGGTAGTATGTAGGTATGAAACCTCTTAAATTATGATGGGACAGACCCTTTCTTTTGTTTAAGTTTATTTTAATATAATGAGTTTAGTTATGATACCTAATGCAAATGAACTAAATTAAAGGTAACAGGAATCTACGAAATACCCTCATGTCTTTGGCCAATCTTTACAAGCTTAGACAGACATTATCACCCATTTGGAATGATTTGAAACTCTCTCCAAAGAAGAGCACGCTAAACACTAAAGGACGTCTTACCTTCATTTGCCATTCTTCAGCTTCAGCCTCCTTTTTCTTTCTGGAAAGTTCCAGATGACTAATGGTATTTGTCAGTGAAGCTAATTCTGCAGCCTTGAAAACAATAAGATAATATTTGTTTTAATCTAAATAAGATTACAGTGAAATGGAATAGATGAATAGAAAGTACCATGACTAAATATATAGCAGAGTATTCAATTAGCTCCTGTGCTTTATGTACACAATTTGCATCTCCATGGCTACCTAAATTATTCCCATGACAGCCACCCATGTGCAATTTCTGAAAGAAACAAAGGATTGTGCATGGATTCATTTTTCTAGCAAATCCTCCTTTTGGAAGATTTGTAGAAATCTTCAGTGTTATTCTTTTCTAAGCAATACCAAGCATACATTTACAGATTTCAAATGGTATTTACAAATACATGAACACTCAAGTGATATATTTTCAAATGAATGAAAGCACTTTAAAAGCAATACCTGTATGTAATTACCTTAATCACTTTAATTGCAACATCTGCGCATTTTGATGTTTCCATCAAAAATTTTTAGTACGGGGCAAACCTATCACTAATGCTAGGTACACACCATAAGATAAATTGTATCCAATCGAAAGATTTTTCAAGAGTGGGTAAAACCATGTTGACTTGCAGGGGAGGTAAATTGAATTAATTGCACTCAGTATTACAGGTGAGAGATGATGTTTCCAGCCCAAGTCTAATAACAGTGACACTGGTCAGTATCTGTGTGCAACATGCAACAATAAAGTATTCTCCCTGCATGCAAACACTAACACTCATTTTACCTCCCCTGCAATTCAACATGGTTTTACCCACTCTAGAAAAATCTTGGATACAATTTATCTTACCGTGTGTATCTAGCTTAACAACTGGCTAATCCTTGCAATGTAGGGGGGATAGCCATGTGGGAAGTGGTGGTTTAGTGATCCGGGGTGTAGATAAGGTAGGGTTCTGTACAAGCAAGAACAGAAGTTTGCTCCTTTCATATGTCTCAAAAGTGTTTCAAAGGTTAAATTAACTATGTAAACGTACATAAATATATGCACACACATAAAGGCAGATACATACGTATTATCAGGAATACTAGTTTTGGTCTCTTACCAGTTGCTCTTGGCTCTTCTGTTGGTCCTGGGATTGCTTTAGAAGGGCTTCCTTTGCTTCTTCAGCAGCTTGGCGCTCTCTTGCAAGTCTGTCCGCCTCCTCATGTGCCTTTCTACGCTCCTCTTCCAACTCAAGGGCTTTTCGTGTTTGCTCCTCCAATTCTATGATTGAATAGAGGAAATAATATTCGTGAGGTCGGAACGAAATTCGGCCCGTGTGTGGCCAGCTTAAGACAGTTGGATAAATGTCTGTATAGCTGTTGGTCAAAGTAATCACTTCCTTGTTTAGACAGAAATGTAAATAAATAAGTTAACCATTAANTGTCATTAATTCTCCGCATATAAAACTATAACATATAGCCCATGTTTCTAATACATAAATCAATATAAACTTATAAATTCATAGTTCAGATATGAGAGCTCATGTAACATACATGAAAACGGCAAAATATTAATTATATGTAGCTTCTAAAAGTTATTAATGAAACAGTAGGGAACAGTGTTTTTGATTTTTGTTTTAAGGCACGGCCTGCATCTGTTTAGCCCCTATAGCAGAATACATAATAACACCAGCATAATGAGTCAGATGGAACCCGTATTTATTTATGGGATATCGTCTAGGTATAAAGAGAAATAATCACAATAATATCTCATATGCGGTTTGTTTTATAATGAAACAAACGCATTTACTTAATTTATCTGAAATACATAAGAAAATGTGTGAAAACATCTAACCTTCCTGGGCTTTTCTAGTTTGGTCCTCGATCTGCCTTAGCCTCTCCATCAACTCTTCTTTCTCTCGTTCAATCTTTTCCTTTTCCTTCTCTGCCAGTTCTCTCTTCTTCTTTTCGTTCTCCAGTAGGGCTCTGACAGACAGACATGTGAACAATGCAATTTTAAGCACCAATAGTTTAACAGAAAATAAAAACCAGTTGTAATAATAATAACAACCAAGTTATCACTTTTTACTGAACCATTGAAATGACGTTCTTATATATAGAAACATCAATTTTCCAGATACAACTTTGTCACTCAGAAATTTTTTTTGTTTTGCTTTTTTATATTTAGATTATCCTGGTTTCTTAAATGCTTTTAAGCAATAATGTTTACATTTCTACTACATCTGATTGTGACTAGCTCCACATATCCACCACTGTTTTTTCACATTGCTCCGGATCCAGACAGTGCAAAATGTGTTGTTTTCCGCAGCCTGGTTTTGGAAATGTGTACGCAAAATATGTGCTGAAAAACTTACTTAAGAGTTTAGTGGTCTTCCCCTATAGGGAGGGGAATCAACATTTGAGTCTTAGCTATGTGTTTCAGTGTTTATTACCCATTGACCCATAGATTCATGACCCATCAGTACAATATAGTGTAATACATTCTATAGAATTCAAACAACAAATTGGGAGATGAAATCACACCATCATCCCCTCTCAAAAGCCCATCACCTGATGCACACCGTAAATAGCTAAAACAAAACCTTTACTGTTATTATTAGAATAATTTTATAGCCAGCTATTATAGTGTTCCTGAACAGTTGCTCTTACCATTGATGGCACCAGTCCAGTATTTTTTATATTTTTCTCATGTCTATGTACAATTTCGTTTGTTGTACATTCTATATTATGCCTTTGGATTTTTGAGCCATTTTGATTTAATAAGTTTAGAACTGACCACTCTTCTTATCTACCCAACTCCTCAATCATTTTATTTGCCCTTTATGACGTATCTGTCGTGTTAAATGTAATATCTTTGTAATGATACTATTAACAAGATGAAATAGCACTAGTTTGTGCATAGACATTGACTAGTAATCATTCCATCATGAAAATATATTCTATTTATTAGGTCTCTATACTTCAACAAATTTGTACTAGCCACATCACTGTTGTATTCTTATTTATGTATATGTATTATGTAGAAGTCCCTTATTAATATAAATTTAGTAAATTGTCACTGTTTAAAAATTCACTAACTTACAGGGTTTACAGACTTCACTTGTTCATGTATTAGACAAATTTGTATTATGTAAGTAAGCAGTGATTGCTGTAAAGAAAACTGGGAATCCTCAATCGTAATATTCCTCACCTCTCCATCTGCTTCTGGTGTTTCTCTTCCCTTGCTTGAGCTTTCATTTGCTGTACCTCAATGGTGTCTGGCTTCCTGCGACGCATGTACAACTCATGATTTCCCATGCATAATGCCAAAATTCGCTTGTTGATCCGTAACCGCGGGGCATAGAATACAAAGTCCTGAAAGAGAGAAACAAACAATATAGGACCTGTGCATGGAAATTGGAAATCTATTTTATTTAGGTCATTTATTATACTTTTTTTCTTTTTAGAGAATTCCATTATTTAGCATAATGTTTTACCATTTCAAACTACTGTAAAACAAGGCTGGGTAACAAAAAATCTAGGTACTTAACAGGGAGCTCACAATCTATAGGAAAAGGTTTGATACGTAAAGAGGAGTTCTATAAATCACAATATGTACCAATCAACATGCTTAATGGGCCAGTCACACAGAAGTTAGTAGAAATAGAGCAGCTTTGAGTTAAACATGTAACAGATGGATGGATAGATATTGGATATCAAACTGATTGTAGATAGGGTAGATGGCAGAAGTAAGTTGAGGTCTGCAGTCGTAAGTTTTAAGCAAGGACTAGACAATTTGCACAGTAGTGCAGTCTTAACAGTAAAGCTGGGCATACACTATAAGATACATTGTTCCAATCATAAGATTTTTCATGAGTGGACAAAACCATGTAGAAAGGCAGGGGGGAGGTAAAATGAATGTCAGTGTTTGCTTGCAGGGAAAATACTTTATTTTTGCATTTTGCACACAGATACTGACCAGTGTTACTGTTACACTGTTATTAGACTTCTGCTGGTAAACATCATCTCTCACCTCTAATACTGATTGCAATTAATTACATTTACTTTCCCTGCAATTCAACATGGTTTTGCCCACTCTTTAAAAATCTTTCGATTGGAACAATTTATCTTATAGTGTATGGCCAGCTTAACTAAGAATCAGAGCATTTATTAAGTACACAAGAGAATTGTAGATTTTGTAAAGATTTAAGAGATTGAGCTAGTATTTATCTTAAGACAAGTGAGGATATGTATGTGGTAGTCTTGTTAATGGTACAACAGATAAAAAAAAAAAAAAAAAAAGAATCCTTGGATAGCCAAACTAAATACCATACCATCTCATAGATGGTATTACATAAGATGCAGTAAGTTGTATATAAAATAACATATGTACTGTATGAGTGTGTAAGAGTGTGCTATTTTAAAAAATAGCTTAATATTTTCATTGCAGGATGGAAAGGCACAGACATTTACACCATAATTATGTTGTTGTAATTTGGAAGGATGTACAAAGTCAGTTTTATTTTCTAAAATTACGAAACATAATTAAGCTTTAATAAGTACAATAAAAAGGATGGAGTACTCACTGGAGCTTTCTTGTCAATAGGTTTAATAACAAATTTTTTGTCATTGAATGAGATATTCCTGATCTCACTCCATGGGAAGCCAATCTTAGGAGTCAATCTAAAAAACAAACAGAAAAACATGTTACTTTTAAAATGATCATAATTATCACAAAATGTAAAAAGCAGTTCACCAAATTTTTTGCTAAAATAATATATTAACTCATACCCCCCCTTCCAGCCGGGATTCAACCACTCCAAAGACTAATTCAATTGTGTCTTATTTTGTTTGTTAATGTGCATGTTGTATAAAGATGAATGCTAAATCTAGGACACATTTGATCCGGTACAATAATTAATATATTATTAATTATAAAAATGACAAGTTTGTTGAAGTGTTGATTTGTAAAAAAAATCTAAACTTTCCATGGCCTGGAAAATGTCAGTTTTAGTGCGCCCTCTAGTGTACTAAAAGTGTAAAACCACTAAGTGTACCAGCTTTAGCTATACATCAGGAAAAGCCAATGATGCTACTAATATGTTAACCTCTGATGTGTTTACCACATTCTGAACATAAAGTCAAAACAATTCAATAGTGTATATTTTGTGTTCTGTGCCCACCAATTAGATAAACAGAGAATTTACATTCAATACAACCATATTTTGAACAAAAATTTGTCTGAATAGCACAATGAATAAAGATGGACTCGATTACAGAGAAGGCTTGCATTTCTGAACACAGCAGCATTGATCATAATACATTAGTTACCTGTCATTTTGCTCATAAATATTTAGTCCCAAAGCATCAACTCCAAGCCATAGTTCTGAACCCTTCTTATTTTTAATGCTAAAATAATTAACACCATACATCTCCAGATCCTGGGCAATCTTCAGGTATTCTAGAATAGCATCCTCCCTGCACAGGAAAACAAGATGAATTCATTAAATCTCGGTGTACACTACAGCTTCAGCTTCCAGTCAGAACAATAAACAAGCATTTAGAATGATAATGTGTTACTGCACACTTTTCTGTAGTCATTCCTTATTGGTCTTACAACACACAAAGCTTACCAATAAAACAATGGAACTATATCAGATGGTAACAAAAAAAGCAAAAAAAAAAAAAAAAAAAAAAAAAAAAAAAAAAAAAAAAAAAAAAAAAAAAAAAAAAAAAAAAAAAAAAAAAAAAAAGCAGACTTCAGGAATTTCAGTCATTCAGACTGCTGTTTCAATTTTAAGTACTTTCATAAGACATATGTTTAAAAAAGTCAATATAAAAGTTTTACTGATTTAGAAGATGTCTGCATACAGCTTTCACTTATTCATTCCTTGGTGTTAGAAAGTGTATCATATTTTGATTATACTGCAATATAATATGCAAACACATCATCTCATCAATATAATATACAACTCCTCACTCTTATGTTCATGTTTCAAACTTTCCTAAAACATCACTTGTAAATGCATACCCAACATTAAGAAATGACATGCTTTTGTTGGGACAGTATTATGGTTTTAGATTAAATCTACAGTTTTTTGGCATGTTTCAAAAACAAAATATGAATTGTATGCATTAGGAAGAAGCCCTGAGGCAAACACAGCATTTACTACCAGACATAATACAAACAGACATAAGAAACTTACACAACACAAGTAGACTAGAGGAATATCTGACAGAGCCCTTTCTTCGTGGCTGCTGTACAAAGCAGCAAGACATCTCTCTCTACCTGGTTTACCATTAGGCCACAATTGTTAAAATTGGCCAAAGGTCTTACCTTAGCATGCCCCTATGTTCTTCATGCCAGACATGGATTCTGTCTTCCCATTGGTCCTTTGAAAGTTTGTGCTGCTCCAGAACTCTAGAAGTGAGATAATTCAAACACATTAATAAAAGTGCAGTTAAACATATTGTAGACCAGGGCTCCACAAACCATGGCACCCAGAAATTTCTACCTGGCACTCAAGGCCAAATGAGGTCACCCCAGTGTCACTCTCCCTTGCATTTGTAATGGGCAGGATAGCCCATTAATTATTACGCCAGCATTCTACTCAAACACACACAGACACATAGATGGTTTATATGTATAGACTTACTATATTACTACTTATTAATTACAGGTGGAGATTATACACGCACAAATGTACCTTTGTGGAAGAATTTTGTCTTGGGACAAATAGCCTGGCTTTTGGACATCTTTGTTAAAATCGCCNTACTTGGCCTGCACAGCATATGAGGCTAGGAGTACTGCAGTTTCTGGGGGGCAGTAAATATCATCATTCAGGATTCCTTCCTTAACTTGCAAAAAGAAGAGTCGCTGGGTAATGTCTTGGATCAGTTCCTCAGAAACATCTTCTGGGTAGAATTTGGCACGGAATTTGAAAAGCATTGGGGTGTCTTTTCGTACATCCTGAGCAGTCACCTGTGCACAGAACATGCTACGTCATTAATATTATAAGTAACTAAAACAAACTAGTATGAAGCATCATTTTACTGTGGTCTGACTACATTTCCAGCAGAGTAAAAATGCTCCTCTTTATATATTTAATTGCTGCAGTTATTTGTAAGTATACAATTAAAAAACACAAAACACTACATCTGTTTTACCTAAACATCTCATATTGAGCAATAATTGGCCAGACTGAAGAGATTATTGTTCAATATATGATTAGTTAAGAAAAGGAGAGGTGACCATAATTAATCAATGACCAAATAAGGTTTCAGAGTGCAGTTTGGGGTAAATATATATATATCACAAGCCTATGGTAAGCNTAATAAATGCAGGTCCTCATTAAGGCCCCTAAGGGACAAGGAGTGCCTTCTTTTGAAGTAGTAATCATTCGCGATCACCTCTTTCTCAATGGTAGGATGTGCATTTAAAGTCATTAAGACTATGTTTACATTCAGTAAAATGCCTTGCCATCCATACCAGTGTAGGTATTCTTAATCGGTCAATGATGCATCGCACATACAATGTGACTATGATATGGGTCAGTCTATATGGTCAAAGTTTTACTTTTGCTTCTCTCTAATTTACTTATTTTTCTGTGCATATTTATGTATTAGAACATTTGAGCATCATGGCAAAGGCTGAATACTTATGTATTTGTTATTTTTTACATTTTATTTTTAATAAATTTGCAAAAATAAAAAAAAAAATGTGCATTCCGGATGCGATGAACATAACATGGAATATGTAAAACACATCACTATAAAATTGACACTACTGTACTACTATTGGTACCAGAGAATTCCCATGGAAATCTAACATTTTAAATTGAGATTTTGCTGAGCAGGAAAGAATTTCAATTACCTAATTAAAATATTCAAATTACCTTTTTGTTGAGCTTTAACCATGTTAAAAAGCCCTTTGTATCCTGGTACTGAAGTCCAAAATACCAAATTTCTCGAAGACCTATTGTTTTCACAACCTGAGGAGGACAAATATGGATGTAAATTTCAGTGTAATCTGTGTACATGTTAAAATCAGTGCTCATATTAAGCAATTCTAAACTTGTAGAAATGCCATNAGGATTGTTTTCAATGCAATGGTATCTTTATCTGTTCTTAGATTTATTACTGTAACCTGTCATTCAGATTGCAGCTTTCTCTGAACAAGATAAACAAAAGTAGTTACTTTAACAGGACCCAACCTTAAGATTTCATGTGCCATGCCCACATAAGCAGTGGTAGAATTCATTAAATAGGCAATTACAGTAAATAGAGAATAAAGTAACAAAATAACTTCTACTTTGGGGGTATGGGCTGTATGCGTCCTCTCTAAAAGATTTCCAGCACTAAAGCCTGGAGCCTGTCTTAGGTTACAATGATACCTATACTTTAAGTACCTGAAATAGTGCTCTCAGGCGGCTTATAGCTCATTTAATTTTTACCAGCAAGGGACTCCACATGAGAGATCATCGGAGTACCATCAATGAAATGCATCTAGATTTATTAATTGTGTATGTTATTCACACGTGTCATTCAAGTGTTCGTGACAAACTCACTGCTGAGTATATAAGGAACTGTGTGAGTGTATTCTGAAAAGAAGATAGCACAGTTTCTGTAGGATTATAAGCATCTTGAATTGCTTTTTAAGACATAGGGCATATGTACGTGGACATAGAAAATTGCAAAATGACCAGTCAAATAGGAACAAGTTTCAAGAAAACAGGAAGTGAAAGTAGGTGGAGCAGTGACCTAGGTGGATTTTTACATACTACTATAAAAGATCACGCACACAATGTCTGGGAATAAATTAACATAACATTGTACTTTAAATGAATATATATATATATATATATATATATATATATATATATATATATATATAATATATACAGTGGGACAAAAAAGTATTTAGTCAGCCACCAATTGTGCAAGTTCTCCCACTTAAAAAGATGAGAGAGGCCTGTAATTTTCATCATAGGTATACCTCAACTATGA